>JAOPTO010001119.1:103668-228871 GCA_033822845.1 Tetrapedia diversipes
ATGATTAATATACTTTGAAAACTCGCAACATTATCCGAATAACATTGACGTCCCGCGAACCCAAAGATTAGGCAAATCTTAACGCGTTTATCGCGAGATAATCGAGCGGACAGCGCGCGAAGATACAATTCAGAATAAGATGAAATTGCCTTGATTGGTCGATATCCACGCTTAAAAATAAGAATATCAATGATTAATATACTTTGAAAACTCGCAACATTATCCGAATAACATTGACGTCCCGCGAACCCAAAGATTAGGCAAATCTTAACGCGTTTATCGCGAGATAATCGAGCGGACAGCGCGCGAAGATACAATTCAGAATAAGATGAAATTGCCTTGATTGGTCGATATTCACGCTTAACAATAAGAATATTAACGATTAATATACTCTGAAAACTCGCAACATTATCAGAATAACTCGACGTCCCGCAAATCCAAAGATTAGACAAATCTTAACGCGTTTATCGCGAGATAATCGAGCGGACAGCGCTCGAAGATACGATCCGGGGATCTTCCAAACATTTTTTATCGCCCCGCAATATCTTTCCCCTCTGTGTATAATATCTTTCTCGCGTTCGCGATATTAAATTGGCATGGCGGAGGCCGCGAGCGAGCGTGGAACAAATATTTGCCCTAAAATGGTCAGTGAGCGCGGGCCGCTCGCGTGCAAAATAACGGAGGCGAAAAAACGGGGGAAAAATGTACACGGGATCCGCATATGAAGCGGCCGTTTCGCGACTCGGCTCCTCGCGGTATTATGCGCGATACACGACGTGACTCGCCGGCAAACATCATAAATTTTCCATTTATTTAGCAAATCCGTTTCGCTCGACTCCGTAGACGATAACGGTTATCGGTGATCGCCGATCTCGCGCGGTCTCGCGTGCGCTTCAGAACCGGAAGCGAGGATGGTAAAAATTTGCCTGACGGTGTGTGTGTGTGTATGAAGCGATCGAAAAATTCGGGGGAGTACGAGAAACGATGATTTGATCGAACTTGGTACACTGTTTTACACGGTGCGACGGAAAAAAGGGGGGGGATTCCGAATTTTTTCGGCTCAATTTGTCCGTCTTTCGTTCTGATATTTTTGACATAAATTTTCGGTTTTCCCGGTGGTGTTTCACTTCTGTAAATTATGTTTTAATTTAATTTTAACCAGCACCCGCTTGTAATACAATTCTACAAACATGAAAGGCTTGCTGAAAATGTTTTGCAATCTGTTAACCGAGAAAACTTATCGTTTCAAAAACAGTAATTTTGTTTCCTTGAAAATTCTTCGTTTTCTAAGAAAATTGTTGACGATAGAAATTTTTCAATTAACGTAATATTAGAATCCAGCTATAATCGATCTTGATGCACCCATGTTTTACTCTGTGTAACAAACAAATTCTTATTAACGACCTGATCAATTCAAGTATGGCTTCGCAATGAAAAATCCCACAGTGTCAATTCCATTATATTATCCCCATAATAATGTCATTGATGAAATCGAATAAAGATCGTAAAGAATAGTAAATTAGTAGTTTCCAATCAAGCCAAACAAATTCCTTTAACCCACTCTGGTTGGACATTTCAACCACCTAACACGAGTCGCTTCGCGAAAGGGTTGAAGGAGGCGAAATTTCGAACGAAAACCGTGGCTCGGTCAAGGAGGAGCATCGTCGGGAGGAAATATTTCCGGCAGATCGGAATATCGGCGTTTCCCGGACACGCGGAAAACAATCTTGCATGATCCGTCACCCTCATAGAGGTTCTAGAGGCAAATCGTTGCGTACGGCTGGTAGTTAGGGGCTGCCCGTAATACAGTAATGAGGGCTTACTGCCATGGAAACCAAAGCCGCTTACAGCCAACCACTCTACTCCCAACCACCCCCTGGCCACCCCCTACTCACCCTCTCTCTCTCACTCACTCGTTCTCTCTCTCTTTCTATCCGTTTCACTCTCTTTCTCTCTCTCTCTCTCTCACTCTCTTTCTCTTGCGTTCTGGCCGTTCTATTCCGTGATTCCCTATATATATACCCGCGATATCCTTCTCATCCGACGAGTTTCGCGAAAAAATTGTGAAAACCGTTCAGGGACCTCCATTGTTCCTGGTATTTTCCACACCGAGAAGGGAAGATCGTGGGAGCGGTTAGGTTTCATCTTCCGGCGACTCTGGTTCGTGAATTTTACCGTTTTTTTTTGTTTTTTTTTTATTTTTCCATGGAACGTGGAATCGCTGTCGAGTTTCTGCGATAAGCAGATTTTCTGGAAATTTATTTATTCGTTCGTTTACGGACGGAAACCATTTGGTATACAAAACGGTATCGTGAGTCGTTATAATATTATGTCGTTGAAAGATGGAAGGATTATATGTGACTTATCTTTTTGCATAAGATCGTCGACGGTGCCATTAATAACCCTACTATAATTGGATAGAAATTGGGTGGAATAAATACAGTGTGCAAAAATAAATGAAATATTGCACGTTAAACGTGATACACGTTATGATACTTTGAAACAACTTTTTACGTGCCATTTTTTCAGGTCTCGTAAGAACTGTAGATCGGTGATGTTCAGTCTCAACATGTTCAGGAAGCTTAAATTTTAATCCACCGACCCCTTAAACCTTTTTTTTACGAAGGGAATACACAGGCTGACTTTAAAAAGGGATGAATCTACATAATACAGGGGTACATTGTTTCGTACGAAGCTTTATTTCTGGATCAACTGTATGAAACACAATATCAGGTGGCGGAGAAAGTTCTGGCCGATGTATACAGTAAAAAATTCAAACGATTTAAACTTGTTTGAAATATAACTTTACTCAACACTGTAAAATATGGTTATAAACTTTTAACGATACCACTACTGCTATATTGTTCCAACAAAATATTAAAAACCACACAATTTTTCTATCACATTCTCCAACTCTAAGCCCTAACAGAAAGATCAAATAATTCTTAAACCACCACGGAAAAAAATAAACCTTCTTATCAGTCGTCATGCTCAAAACAAAGCAACACTCTCCCCCAAAAAAAGCAACCCCCCCCCCCCCCGTAACGTTTCTCGCATTCACCGCAACAAACATCAAACTGGGAAGAAACAGCTTCATCGAGCAAAGTGGTCTCTGCCGATCTCCACTCCTCCAAGAACAGAGGAGTGAAAATATTCGAAAATTTACGCGGCTGACTGGTCGAGGTCGTCGCCGACGAGACAGGGGACAGGGGTGATCCATAAAACGGCTGGCATTTAAACCGCCGCGTCGTTCGAGTTCCGCCCGCGTCTAAGAAAGAGCGTCGATTTCGCGTCGGACCCCGCAATTTCCTTTTCCAATTTGCCATAAACAAGTCGTTCGGCCCTGCCCCCGCCCCTCCCTCGTTAACCTACGCTCCTGACGACTGCTCTTGTTGAAAGTTGGCGATGAGGCGACCGGGCAGAAGAGGAAAAGGGACGTCGCGCCGGTGCAAGTCGGTCGAATTAAAGGAATTAAAGGACGCCTCGTTACTCGTATCTTGCCACCCTCTTGGCGGGCAGAAAAAAAGACGGGCCAGAGGGTTGAGAAGGGAGGGAGAGAGAGAGAGACAGGGTGAAGCGGCAACCGCCATCTCCTCCTTCTCCCGTCTTCGCCTCGATCTTAGAGAGCCGTTCTTCGCATTAAACGTTCGTAATGGCGGCGATTATTAGGGCGCATTATTCAACTCCGACTTGGGGGCCCTTGGATTTTTTTTCCAGTCTTCCCCACCCCCTGGCGACCCCCTTCGTGCCCTTATGGTATGCTGAATTATTGAGACGCGGGGGCGGGAATTAAAAAATCTTCGCGACTGCAGGCCGAGATATTGGGAGAGCCGCTGAAGACGACTTCTTCTTTTTCCCTCCTTCGCCACGATCTTAAAAGAGCGTTCTTCGCATTAAACGTTCGTAATGGCGGCGATTATTAGGGCGCATTATTCAACTCCGACTTGGGGGCCCTTGGATTTTTTTTCCGGTCTTCCCCACCCCCCGGCGACCCCCTTCGTGCCCTTATGGTATGCTGAATTATTGAGACGCGGGGGCGGGAATTAAAAAATCTTCACGACTGCAGGCCGAGATATTGGGAGAGCCGCTGAAGACGACTTCTTCTTTCTCCCTCCTTCGCCTCGATCTTAAAGAGCGTTCTTCGCATTAAACGTTCGTAATGGCGGCGATTATTAGGGCGCATTATTCAACTCCGACTTGGGGGCCCTTGGATTTTTTTTCCAGTCTTCCCCACCCCCTGGCGACCCCCTTCGTGCCCTTATGGTATGCTGAATTATTGAGACGCGGGGGCGGGAATTAAAAAATCTTCGCGACTGCAGGCCGAGATATTGGGAGAGCCGTCGAAGACAACTTCCTCTTTCTCCCTCCTTCTCCCTCCTTCGCCTCGATCTTAAAAGAGCGTTCTTCGCATTAAACGTTCGTAATGGCGGCGATTATTAGGGCGCATTATTCAACTCCGACTTGGGGGCCCTTGGATCTTTTTTCCGGTCTTCCCCACCCTCTGGCGACCCCCTTCGTGCCCTTATGGTATGCTGAATTATTGAGACGCGGGGGCGGGAATTAAAAAATCTTCGCGACTGCAGGCCGAGATATCGGGAGAGTCACTGGAGACGACACTGTTTGCCGGGTGAATTAAAAATGAGGGTGGAACGAAGGGGCCAGCTGTGCCGAGCCCCCTTTCCCCCTCCTCTTTCCCGCGTCCGAGGAAAAACGAGGCCATCAGTCGGACCACCACCTTAATGTACCGAGTGCTGAATGATTTAGGAGCTACCCCTCCTCCGCCCCCTTGAGAAAGCTTCCTCGCTGCGAATCGACTCCTGCTGATCGAATTTTTTCAATCGCGGATAGATTCTGGGCTTGATTGCCTGTACCCGCGAGGGGAAGTTGGTGTTGAGATTTTGATGATTTAGAGGTTGGAGAATATTGAGTGAGGTTTCGACGATTCCCTTTGGAAAGGCTGTAATTATTTTGGTGGGAACAAGGATCTCGATAATTGTTCGCGTGCAGTAGGAAACGAAAGTTTAAGATCAAGAAATCATTAAATATGAATTGATTAAGATTCTGATGTTTTGAAAGAAGTGATCAAGTTTAGCGAAGATTCAACTATTTTACTAACCACTTCCTGTTAAGAATCTCGTGCAATACAGTAATTCACATATTTATTTGCACGCAGTAGTGAATAAAAGTTTAAGGCCAAAAAATCAGTGAAAATAAATTATGAATAACACAACAAATAAAATTTATACCGTCTGCTGCTATTTAAAAAAAAAACACGTTAAAAACTTAATCATACCGAATCAAATAAGAAAATCGTTTCCCTAAATCAGTGTTGTGTAAACTACAATTATTTTAATTTTTATGGTATAAAATTATCAACGTTTTACTCTCTATAATATTCACGTATTTTAATTATTTATACCCACTTATCTGCGATTATAATACACAAATAAATTTTCGAGTCGTCATACGTTCGGAGAGAAATCAATTTCCACGATCCAGAACGAGTTTGTACAAGCTTAACGAACAACGAATGAAAAACGGAAGTGACTCACCTCTGCCGCTTCTGCCGACGAACCTGAGATCGTTGAATTTCGCCACCTGATTTTTCATCACAGCCGTGGAATTTCGCAGCTCCGCGCAGCAATTCTCGTCGTTTCCGGCTCGCACCGTGACCAGGGTCCCGTCACCGACCTCGCCCAGTGCCACCACCTTAAACGCTACCGGAAGTGTCTTGTTTGACCGCCAGTGTGCCGGTAGCACCGTGCAAACCACGTGCGGGGAGCCTGTTGACAACCATCGTCGCCGAACTGCTAATGAATCGCCGATCAATCGGACCGTAATAACAAACACAAACGTGGATTCGCGTAATATCGTAGATCGTACCAAATTGATCGTTAATTTTCCATGAACAACTACAACATTAAGCAGCACCATAGTATTGAACGCCAATTTTTTCTTTTTTGTTGGTATTCTACTAAATTAAACTTTTCTTACCAAAGCAATAGTACTTTGATTTTTATAATACACTATTTGTAGGTATAATTTACATGTCAGTATAATACTATAGTACTTTGTTTCTTGTAGTACAATATTAGTGTACTTTAAGCTTTTCTGCAGCACGATACTAATGTAATGTGGTTTATTGACGTTATACTCCTTGCAGTATAAACACTAACACAGTGTTAACCCTTTGCGCTCGAGAGGTGACTGTTAGTCACCAAATGATCGTTTCACAAATTTTCAGACTTTAGTTACTTTGTTTATTAGTTAGACTCAGAGGTTAAACAGTCGTATATGTAAATTTTAGTATATCACTTGACTAAACTAAATGACGTTTAATATAGGCAAATCTTAGTAAATATTTCGAATTTGAAAATTTTTGAAGTTAGTATCATTAAATGACTAACGGTCACCTCTCGAGTGCAAAGGGTTAGTATTCTAATTCTGTATAGTATAATATAATATAATACTGCACAGAAATATAATACTGTAAATTTCACCAATTCACAATCTATATATGTTACTTTTCATACTGCAACACTACTATTAAGTTTAAATTTCTCAGTAAAACACCAATAATTTGCTATTCAATCCTTTGAATGCTATTCTCATACTATTGACGAAAATTACTCGCGTGGATTCTGACGTCTATATGCGTTTGTTAATTTTTCTAAGCTTCCATTTAGAGCAACGCAACTGCTCCACGCAGAGTACATCGACCAGGAGTGTTTAGCACTTAAAGGGTTAAAACGATCAGTGTGGAAGGAAAAAACACGGAAAAACCAAGATCTGTGCATCCATTCGCTCGGTGATCTACGATACCAGCATCCAACGAAGAGAATCTTCAAAATTCTCAAAGAAACGAGGCTCACCTGTTCGCACCAGTTCCCCAGGATGCTCCGCGAACAGGCCATCGAGGGTCCTCTCGGCGAGCAGGTCCGCTGTGAGCGCGTAATCCGGAAGGTTGTTCCCGCCGTTGGATCCTTGCGGTGGGACCTCGCTGGCCAGGTGCATTCTTCTCCTCGAGGACGAGGTCCTGGTCCGTCTGATCCTTGCTCCGCCGATCTGATGCACAGGGTTCCCCTGATGGTCCTGATGACCGTTTCGAACCAGTCTCGGGTCCGGATAGTCTAAGCCTGGAGGCCGATCCTCGGGGCGTGCATCTCTTAAAGGATTCGTCATGAGAACCAGATCATTGGACTTCTTTTTCCCACAAAGATCCTGTTGGCTCGCTAAACGCACGAGACTCGGCTCAATCCTCTTCTTTTACCTCTTCTTCGGCTTCTTCTCGATCAGATCGCAACCTTTCCGCTGTTAATCCTCGTCCATTGTCTCAAACGCGAGAAGCTTCGAATATTTCAACAAGATGATCGAGTTCTTCCTTCTGGAAGACGGGTTTAATAAAGTGGATCGATGACAGTCATCATTCTGAGATCTGGTTGAGGAGAGGAACCTCCAGTCGCCGCGCGGCCCAGGACCCTTTGATCCTTATTTCATTATCCCGCGACGACGGGGCCGAGGATAAGAGCATCCGTTTGCAAATTCTTGCCCCCCCTCGATGTCTGCCAAGTCGCGGAGAAAATTCGTTTTATTGGAATCGGCGTCGAGCGCCCCTCGTTTCTTCGTTTCTTTGATCGGACTCACCCCGCACCACCGGGCTCGACGGAAGTCGAAGAGTCCTCCGCCGCTCGTTTGCTCGCGCGCAAAATTAGTTATCGTGCAACGATGTTCACTTAGACATTGTTTTATACACCACTCGGTAGATCGTTTCCTCGAACCTACCAACTCATTCGATCGAGCAGTGCTCGCGTCGGGGGTTCACATCGGACCTCGGAGCTCGACTATCTAACAGGTGTTAACTCTGCGCCGAGGATCCCCCGAGCTTGCTCTAACCGCAACACCATGCCCGTGTACGCACATAATTCTTCCCAGAAACCTGACTCTACCACCACTGAATCCGTCGCCTTCAGTCGTTGAATCACCGATCACCTGTTTCTGATCACCAATTCATCCACCAGCACTGATCCCGACTCAACTCGAAAACTGGTAAAAATTGGCGCAAACCGTCGAAACCTCAATCCCGATATCCTAGCCTCTTCCAAAATTTACGCGCGTCTCCGTATACGTTGTGCGAATACGAATGAACTGTTCCTGGATCCACGAAACTTGTCGACCAGTGGAAGACTTGGAAGTTTCTCTCGTCGGCAACACACGTCTCGCACACGGCACGTCTTCGGATGCGGAAGGGGCGCAAACGGCGCGGGCAGCGGGCAGAAATTCGAATTTCCGCCGGTCCCGTTCGCTGTCAACGGTCGAGCACGGGGCCAGAAGGCGAGAGACACTTCTTCGTGGCTGGCACTTCGGCGGGTGGCAGCGGCAACTTCCACGGGGAAGTAGGATAGGGTGTTTAACTCGCGCGGTCTCGTTTCGGTTCGGCGGTGGAAGATGGCGGCTTCTGCGGTGGAGCCGCGCGGTGTGGTTGCGGTGTATTTTTGAGGCTGCCGCCCCCAGCCACCACCGAGACCACCCTGGCTAACCTACCCCTCCGTGCCTCTCTTCCACGCCGCCGCCACCGCCGCCTGCCCGTACTAGGCGCCGCTGGTGGGGGTTGGTTTTTCCAAGCGGTGGGGAAAAATCTCTCTCTCCTGCTGCACCCTCTTCCTCGCGATCCTGATGCTGCCACGCTCCTGCTGATCGCGACTGCCCGATGACAACACCCGTTGTCTCTCGCTGTTTCCCTCTTTCTCTCTCTCTCTCCCTCTCTGATTCGTTGTCTGGAATGCCTTTGGGCCGAAGGATCCTCGAGAGGACAGCCTCTGGAATTTCTGCCCTTACCAAGTTTCTTCAAATTCTATTATTCTTTGAGATTCGTCTGAGGATAGCGGACACGTCGATTTGTTGGGAAACCTCGTTTGCATCCATAATATCAACACCGATCCTAGTTACCTTCGGTATGTTCCATTTGGTGTCTAACCTTAACCTTCGACCCCAAGTAGTTGATTCTTTGCAAAGTCTCATTTGCATCCCCCGTATCAATACCTATCAATTTATTTCACGTGGTCGTTGATCTCAACCTTCCGTTCCGAGTTACCAATCTCTGAGGAAACTTTGCTTGCAACCACCACATACCAATACCAGTCCTAGGATTACTTTCACTTTACTTAGCTTGATCGCTCATCCCAGTCCTCGATCCCAACTTATCGATCCTTCAACGAAAGCTTCACCCACGATCCCAAATCTTCGTATTAACAAAGCTTCTACAACTATCACTTAGGTATCACTGCACCACCATTTAGATATCACTACATGACACTTGCTCTAGCCAGTCCCAATAACATCACTCGTCTCCCTCGTTCACCCACTTTCACCAGGCACAAAAGCGAAGAACAGAACGTGCTAACACCGAACGGTTAAACCAAAACACCGGGCGCGTTCCATTGCGGTTTCCACGGACGGGAATAAAAGGAGCAGAAAGACGAAAGGGACTGACTCTCTCGTAACTCCGGCCTGTAATTACTTGCACGGTCGTTGGGATCGCGTCCAAGCTGCGGTCGCCCAGCGACACCGATAACGAGCGACACCAGTTTCCTTCGACGACTTCGATTGTCTCCTCGCCGTGTTCCCTTTCTTTCTTTTTTTTTCCGCCACGCAGGCCTTTCGTCGCGAGTCCTTCCTGCTTCCGTCGTTCAACGACCTCCCCGCGCGAGGCTGCAAAACGACACTGGGAAGAAAGGGAAAACAAAGACGGCAGAAAGGTCCCTCGTGTAGTTGCGTTTAGCACCGGGGGTTGCTGCGCGATGCTTGGGGGCTCTTCGAGGGTGCACGCGACCGACAAGGACGGGGCTAGAGAGGGAGGGAGCGGGAACACTTTGTCTTAATGTCCCCGTCATACGTGCTGCTGCTGTTGCTGCTGCTGTTGCAGCCAGAAACGAATCTTTCCAGATTGCGAGTAGGGCGGACCTCCTTCAAGTGGTCACAATTATCGTTATTGCGTCGCGGGGCTGGGGATTCTCAGACTTGGCGGAGTTCTGGGGAAGTAAGAAGAGGCGAGAACGATTAGAACAGTTTTGTGAATTTTGAACCGTGACAGGATGGACTGGATGGAGCAACGGTGATCTGATTTGGTTCACGGATCGATTATTTGAACGAAAGAACGAACCTAACCCGAACCTAACCTTTGGTTGTCACTCGAAGACGAAACGATTTAAAAATTGAGTGGAGGAAGGTATCTTCGAACAGTAACGTTACTGGATTTGCTAACCTTTTATTGCCAGAGTGTGTTCTATGATGTCTAAACTATGTTAACAAAGTGTCTTCAATTTAACGGTATTTGCTATTTTTTAAATAGCAGCTAAAATAAGTATAAAATAAGTGCGTTAGCCGAAGGTTAAGAGAAATTTGCTGTTGTAAAGTTTGGCTTCTTGCGAGATTAATAGGTAACCGTGACAAGTAACAGATTTATAATTTTTTGTAAATGTCATTACGTCTTGGTAATGTGAATATTTGTAAGAAAGGCCAACTTCTACGTTTAATTATAGATATGTCCAGTGAAAGTAATACAACTACTAGTTTCTATTTAATATTTGAGAAAAGAACTTTTCTGTGTTACAAAAATTAGAAACGAATACAACACTAAGACAATAATAATCAAGACTATTTTAAATCAAATTGATACTATACGCTTCGTAAATAAAACTAGGGTTTCATTCAAAATGGCAGCAAAATCAATCGACCAGGCACCTATCGACAACCCCAAGTTTCGCTCGAACCTATAAAAAGCGAGGAAACGGGACGGCATGTCGACGATTAGAACGATACAACAGCAAAAGGCAATCTCACCGTTGGAAATTAAAGTATGGTAAATGGCACCGACGCCAGAAGACTATCGATCATCACGGATCTGTAGCAAGTTGCGAGGATCCCCGAACGGGAGAGATCACCCCACATAATCCTGCACCCCTATGGGCAACAATGCAACGCCTCCGCGTCCCTAAACATCCACCAGTCCCCGAGATGCATTTCGTCATACATTTTTCGGACCCCTCCAGCGACACGTCCACCCCCGCCCCCCCCCCTCCCGTTTTCCCCGTTTCTTTCTTTTTCCTTTTTTCCGCGTGTTATTCCCGCACACTTTGCGCCCCCGTTCTCGACACGCATTCCCTGTATAGCGAACCGAAAGGAATGCAATAATTTCGCGATCGTCATTCAGCCAGCCGGCTAATGAGGCCGTCCAGTTATTTACGAGTGTATTTTCCCGCGAGTCGCGTGTCACGCGGAAAAAATTGAAAATTAATCAGGACGAAGATCGGTGAAAAAGGACAGCGAAATAAAATTCTCCCGGCGAACGTGCGCCGCGGAACCATTCAACAGTTTTCGAGGAAACGACTCGAGAAACGCGTGAACGCGTGTCATTCTGAAATTCTTCTCGTGTTCCACGCGATAAGGAGCGAAGACGATACCAGGAAGAGCTCGAAACTACGTGTCGCGTCGCGACGCCTAGGGAATTTCGAGGTCACGTGTCAGCATGGAGAAAAAATCGCGTGAATCGTGCACAGAAGACAGAAGGGGGGGTGGGGTGGATGGGGGAGGAGAAATAGGGCTCACGAGCGCGAACGGGATGCAAAAAGGGGACCGGTTAGTCGGATATCTATCAAGTTTCGGATATTTCGATAAAAATTTGCCTCCGGCCCGATCGCCGCGTCAGTTTTTCACTGAAAAACGGGTATTTAATTATATCGTCCGATTCGACGTGATTTCGTGTAATTAAATCCTGTCGCCATAAAATTACCGGCCGAAACGGCCAGGCGGCGATATTTTTCAATTAAAAGAAAAATATATTCGATTACGTGACCGGTGTTCGGTGCGTTTCGATCGACGACTCGCCCCCTCTCTCCGCCCCCGCCAGCACCACCCCCGCGTGCTTTTCCACCCTTTTCTTCCCGTTTTTATCCCGCTCTCTATTTTTCCCGCTTCCGTGCCCCACCAACAACTCATCCCCCCCCCCTTCCACTTCCTCGCGCGATGCACGTTGCACTCGGCCTTTTGACGGTAACGATATTCCCATAACCCGCATCCGACACGGTCCACATAATCGGTATCGCGGCGGTGAATGCTGGACGATTATCGACGCACTTTTCCGTACAGATTAATTGGCCCAATTATCGGCGCCGAACAATTACCTACCGGCGACCAATTAGATCAACGCCGGTCGTTGTTCCCGGCGCTGCCTGGCAAGAAATAATTGGTGCTCACGGTGCTACCCCGCCACCCCGCTCGCGTCGCCTCCGCCCCGCCGAAAAAACGAACAAAATCGTTAACAGAATGAAAAAACACGCGCCACTGTCCTCCTCCCCCACTGCCCCGTGCCCCCCCCCCCATTTCGAAAGTGGACAAATCGAAAAAGAAGAGGAAAAGAATCGGTGGAAAAAACGAAGCAAAGGATCGGTAAGCCCACACCGGTGATCAACGAACCCTCCCTCCATTCTTCACCGCCAATTGTCCGTTATACTACTTCCATCACCACCACCACCATCACCACCACCACCATCACCATCAACAACACCATCAACAACAATATCAGCTTCCTGTTACTCTCAAGTTACCATCCAAGCGCCTCGCTGCTCGTCGAGATACTTTCACCCCCCGATTCCGCGGGAACACTTTGATTTTCGCGGCCACGGAAAACTTGGCAGGGACCAGATCGAGGGACCCTCCACGGGTGGCACACACCAGGGACGCGATCCTGAGACGCAGGGAGGGGGACGAGCGGAAGAGGTGGTGGGTGGTCGCGTAGCAGAGACGGAGGGTAAGGTAATCACACACGGTTAGCACATGTTAGCCGGGGCCAATTGTCGAAAAAGGCCACGGCTCGTGGCCTCGAAGACGACCGCGTCTTGAGGGGGGACAACGAGGGGGAGGAAGCAGGGGGGAGGGGGATGTGCTGCTCCTGCTGCTGTAGGTGAGACCAGGCCAGGCGGGGGTGTTGGAAGGGGGTCGGAGACGGCAGAGAGGCGGCGCCGGAGGCGGGTCGCAGTTTTTCACGAGTTTGCGCATGCGGCCACTTTTATGCCCCACCAACGTCGCCACCGCCTTGGCGTTCTTAAAGGCTTCTTAGGGTGAGTTTTGTCCCCCCGCTCGAGAGGGGGTGGGTGGGGGGGCGGCTGACTTCGCGACGCTTCCCCAAAGGGTTGCACCCCGCCGCCCGACACGATGCTTGCGGACGATGACAGTCTCGGTGAACCTCGGGAACTCGAACCTTTTTCTACTACCAGCCTTTTTTGCGCCGATCGCGAACTAGACTGAGCCTATTAACGCCCTCGAGCGTATGTGCACCCCCTTCTCGGTGAATCGGTCGGACGATTGGTAAGTTTGGACGGTGAGAATTGTCGCGAGAGGCTTTCAAAGGGATTTTAAGGGGGAAGGTATAGTTGTCAATGGTGGCTACGTTTGTAGAGGTTATGGTTTTGGTGTAAGTATAGGGAGCGTTCGATAACTTATGAAGTGGAGTGTAGGTGACCGTAAAAATTTGAGGGTGATAGAGTATTTGAATAGTTAATTATAAGTATGCTCGGTTGAAATAATAAAATTTCCCTAACCTGGTATATACGATGTACAATGCAGTTATAGTATTACAAAATAGAATTGGAACAATTAATAATAAATAATTAATAACACCGAGTGCTGCTGTAAGAAATATCAAAATTATTAAAAGTTAATTTCTAGCCTCGTTTGATATTCGAAGTGTTGATTAGCAGCGGAGATCGGAGTAGGTAAAAACAAGGTGCGAAAGATAGAAATTTCTGGGATACTCCGAAATTGCTCGCAGCAGACGGAAGTTTCGAAGCGACGCCGACAAGGGAACAAGTATCGTTCCGTTCGCTGAATGAGAATTCTCCGTCTCCACTGTCTTGCTGTCACTGTTCTCGATACACCGCCTCGAAGGGGTTAAATCAGTCAGCCGGGGGATCACGTGTAAGTATCATCGGCACAAGATTCCGTGCTCCGTGCTTCCCCGTCTATCCTACGTAACAAGATTGTCGAGAGAAACCAAAGGAGTAGCGCTAAGGAGTTGTTGGTCTGGAGGTGGCTGAAATCAGATTAGCTGGCAGACGCGTAATCGGGGCTTCTCGACGGGTACCGGCGGACATCGCCGAGCACTGCATCGTCTAATCATCGACGTTCCTCGTAGTAAAGCAACCGTGTCAACAACTATATCGGTATCCATCAAAAACGGTCGATCACGAGATTTGAAATAGATGAAAATTGGTGATTCCGTGAAAATAGGTACCGTTTGACGAACCGTATCGTTATTTGGGAAAATGTTGAATTGCGAAAATTTCAACTAACCAAAAATTTGCAGTGAACAAGGTCCACTTTCGAAACTATAGAATATAATAAATGTAACATCTACTCAAGAAATGTCCATCCACCAGGAAGTTACACTTTTCTTGAAAAAGGTACTCTAAGAATAACCACTTTACTGTTAACTATCTTCTTTGAACAAGTCAATACCTTCGAAATTCTTCACTCACGAAGTTTTCAATCCCCAAAACCCGAACCTAACCCGAACCTAACCCAAATCTCCTCAAAAAAGACCCGCTCTAAATAAAAGTACCATTTTACGAGTTAGGTATACGTACTCTTACCAAATCCTAAATTCACACAAAAACAACCCCTCTAAATTAAAATATTCTTCCATGAACTATATCCCCGAAACTCCTTTTGCACAAAAAGATTCCGGTGACCAAAAAAAATGGCCAATTCCTAAATAGAGCTGCTTTAACAGCACTCCTACGCGAGACCGTGTTCGACTTACCATAGTGTCCCGGCGTCCACGTGATTTCCCGGCAACCGGAGCCTCTCCTGCGACTTCGAGAAAATTGGCGAAGGAAAACGCGAGGGCTCATTTTTCGATAGGGGTTGCAACTGAGACACCGGTGGGGCGCGCGCGCGAGCGGAAGAAGAAGGACACGGGGATCGCGGAGAAAATAAGAAAGCAAATTACCTAGCAGTCACCTACCCCTCGGGGTGAGGTGTCGATATGACATGTAGGGAGACAAGGGACCTACGGCTGGCAACCCCTGGGGTTTATTACAAGGGTGGAATCAAATACACCGGGTGTCAAAAAATGAAACGCCACCCCACCGGCGTTCCTTCCCTCGCCCACCCCTAGAGGGTTATAGGGCGCGAGAGGGGGAGGGGGTGAGGTCACGGTAACTTACGAAACGGTGGCAGGGGTTGCAGTTGTAACCGAGTCGGATTTGAATCGTTCTTCTGCAGATGCCTCCTTTTTTTTTCTTCAGGATTCACGAGTTCAGTGATTTTTTTTATAATCGGTACAAAGTTTGATCGCGAGTTCAACCCTCTCAACAGTTTTATTTGTGGCTTGTTCTTCGTGTTTTGTCGTCGTTATCGTAATTTGTGAACCTCTCCAACAATTTTTTAACCCTCTCGCAGAATTATTATTGAGAGTAGCTTGAAAAACTGTTTATCTGTTATTTTTCTAATGAGTTTAATTGTTCGCATACTATAATAAGTTATATTCACCTATGTTATTTCTTACTAATTACTTAATTAATTTTCTTTCACCCTTCGGTCTTAAACTTTTGACTGCTACTGTACGTAACATAGAGTATTCAATTTGTCAAGGTATCAAAGACGCGAAACAACGATTTATCGTTAGAACATTCATTCTGTGAAAAAATGTTAATAAACACATTTTCTGAATATACCCAAGTCTACAATTAAAATTCTTACCGATTCCCATGAAAGGGATAAGCTTGCATTTCCTGTGTAACTCCAAAAAATCGTGGCGCTGCTCGACGTTTAAAGGGCGATGCTCCATTTCCATTGTTCCCTCCGCCAGGAATTTCATAGAAATAATCAATTTAACCCCCAGCTTATTACGGAAAATCGTTGTCTCCCGCGGAAACCATCGACAGGGGTGAGATCCAAGGGGATGGCTGCGTTCCACCCCAGCATCGTCACCCCATTCGCCGGCTTCGCGCTCTTGTTTGTTTCGTAATCTTTAAGATCGGAAGGGTTCGAGGTCCTTCAGCTCGTTGCAAATCTATTGTCCGCCTCGCCACCCCCTCTTTCCCAACGTTTCACCGATCGAATTCACCGATTGCATCCCCTAACAGCCGCAACAACTGAATTCCGACAGATCTCGATCGAAGAGCTCGAGAAAAACGGCGGATTTCTCGCGAACGAATGGTCAACGGGAAGAAAATACGTTTCACGGTGGAGGACGATTCATTTTCACCCTTCAACGGGGTGAACTTCTTGCGCGGGAGGGCGAGAAGAAGCGAGTTAGTGATTAAATATTATGACCAGCGCGATCTTCGAGCAGGCGTTCGCGAGAAACGTTACTTACGATAATTAAACGGACTTTTTGCCGTAGGAAATCGCGAGTTTCAGAAATACAGTTTTCCCATTCGAGGTCCTTTGATCGAGTTAACCCTTTGCACTCCGTTGTCCCCTCTCAGAGGACATTAGAATTTATTAGTGATTCCGGGGAATCAACTGATCCCATCGCAATCATTTCAGAAATGCATGTTTCTGTGAAGTTTTCTACTAAAATGGCATAAGATATCAAATCAAAATATGGTACAGTTACCAAGATATATATAAAAAAAATGGTGATTTTGAAGAACCGAGAATACGGCCATGACGAGATGACGCCGAGTGCAAAGGGTTAACACCGTTGCGCGGACAGCTTCGCCGGTTCCTGTTAAATTCTACGCGTTAAGGGGTGACACCTCTGTAGAATTTTCAAAAAATCAATTTTTTTTTTTATTGTCTTAAAAAATACTTTGAACCTTCTAAAATATGAGGCAAAAAGTTTAATCCCTAACATACAAAATTTCTTACGGCTTAACCAATCGAATGAGGAAGTCTCCCATTCGTTCGTTTGCCATTGATTCTATTTACTTTTGTTGTCAGTTAGTCTTGAACTAGTACTCTTCATAAATTCTCCAAAGTATAATTTTTAATAAATTCAACACTAGTTGAACACTAGCTAACCAGCGGCTTGTGAGCGATTTTAATGCGACTATTCTTCCGTTTCTTCTTTATTTTCAGCATTGAAGAATTTTTCTTAGCATAAGTCTTTTATTGTATTTAAAGGGGAACTCCCCGTTTACCAATCAACTAAATAAATGAATAAATTTCCTCGAGTATCGTTTAAAATAAATTTTTTGAATCATCCAAAAATTAAGTGTCCTTCTTACTTCCAAGACAAAATGAAGTTGGCTGCACGAAATACGCAGGAAAGGTTTCGTAATAATTACAATTCTGTCGTTTGCATTGGTAGTGCAGATGATCCACGATGAAAATGTCTTGCAGACGACGGTAATGTCGCCTTGGACACGGGGACGAGGGTCCGTTAGCGTCAAGAAACGACTCGTCACACGAGGGGTGCACACCCCCGCACCCTTCTGCGCCTAACTTTCTCATCGTTTCTGAGCGACCTCCGATTACCCCGGTTACATGGGAACTTCTGGCTCCCGCCGATCGGTCGCATCTTTCCTCTGAGACTGGTCATTAAACTCGGAATTGCAGATAATTGGAGAAACTTGCGGCCACTGCTTCCATCAATGGCCGAACAAGCGTATCGTTTCTGTGTAGTTTCATAATGAAATCCTCGGATTGCTGAAATTCGTTTCTTTAAATCCTCTTGTCAAAATATACATAATCGATCGTTCATCCTCGAAAATTTAAATTGAAAAATATTCGTACCGTACTAATGGTACAGATCAAAAGTTTTGGAAGTTGTCGCGAAGAATATTTAATTCCACGGGTGAATTTGGTGGAACGCGTGAAAACTGGGTGCGACGAAAAGATAGATCGGGTAGGAAAAAAGAAAAAAGATCAACGAGACTTCGTTGCTCGAGATGGCAAAGATATCTTATACATTTTCATGCGTTGAATTCAAATCTGATCCCAAAAGTAGCCTGTCGCATTAAATTCGGGAGATAATAATTTTAGATTACTTTAGGAGAGAATATTTTTGTGAATAGCACCATACAGCACTAACCTACCCCTATGAAGTCAAATTTGACTTTTAATCGTACGATATTTTTCTTTTTTACCGAGATATACCGGTTCGAAGTTAGAGAAATCGAGAAACACTGTAAATCGTAGGCTGTGCTATCATTTTGTCGCGCAGTGTAAGTAGCGAGAATAAAACTGTTACGTTCAACCTGGAAACCATTTTCTCAGCTTCAGCAAGGCTTTACCTGAACTGGAGAAAATTGAGCAATTGTCCGTGGAAGATTGACCGGATTTATAGGCGGTGCAGTGCCCGAAACGAGACCGCGTTTCTCGCGGCAATTACAAAGAACCGGGACACCGCATGCGGAGAGTAGCTTGGTCAAGGGGATGGCCGGAACGCGACCGCCCCTTAATCAGGGTAGTTCCGCAGCTCCGTCCCTCCGAATCGTCATCGTCTCTGACCAAGAACGACCCAAGAGAGAGGCCAGCGAGAGCCGGGGTCATTTCCATTCGCTCCTTGCAAAGTGGTATCATTTCCCAGGAGGCCGGGGTCCGTTTGGTCTTCAAGGTCCTGCGGAACAGCTGCCCCTTCGAGTATGCTTCCGTCCAGCTGCGCGGGGATCGATACAACTCGGTAGAAGTGAACAACGATTTCGCGAGGAAATGCGAATTCTTGAACCGAATTATGTCTTAGAACACAAAATGGCCGCGGGGAGGGTGGAAGCGTTGTTCGATCGTTGGATACGTGGAAAATCAATCAATAATTGTATAATTGCGACATCTATGATGGACCTGTGATATTAAGACTGTCGTGTTGGAATTTTGCAATGATCGGAAAAGGTACCATAAACAGCGCGTATCTTGTTCACCCCTTTTGTGGCATTTTTACCTTTTCGGTGAAAGAAAAGTATTAAACCCCTAAAATGCACTTCGTTTTCTTCCATATTCAAAGGCATATGAAACTGACAAAAATTGACGTATCGCATCCAAATTTTGTCTGAAATAATAATAAAAGAGGAAGAAGAAAATCCCGAAAAATCGATCGAATACTCTAACCAAACCACAATCCCGTCGACTACAATCACAATGACCCACAAGAAAAAGTTACAACCAAGTTTCAGGAATAATATACAACTTAATCGTTCCACTAAAGAAAAGGAAGAAAATCCCAAAAACTCGATCAAATACTCTAACCAAAACACAATCCCGTCAATTACAATCACAATGACCCACAAAAAAAAGTTACAACCCAGTTTTAGGAATAATATACAACTTAATCGTTCCACTAAAGAAATGGAAGAAGGGGAAAACCCCAAAAAATTCATGAAATACTCTAACCAAAACATAATCCCGTCAACTACAATCACAATGACCCACAAGAAAAAGTTACAACCAAGTTTCAAGAATAATATACAACTTAATCGTTTCATTAAAGAAAAGAAGAAGAAAATCCTAAAAACTCGATCAAATACTCTAACCAAAACACAATCCCGTCAATTACAATCACAATGATCCACAAGAAAAAGTTACAACCAAGTTTCAAGAATAATATACAACTTAATCGTTTCATTAAAGAAAAGAAGAAGAAAATCCTAAAAACTCGATCAAATACTCTAACCAAAACACAATCCCGTCAATTACAATCACAATGATCCACAAGAAAAAGTTACAACCAAGTTTCAGGAATAATATACAACTTAATCGTTTCATTAAAGAAAAGAAGAAGAAAATCCTAAAAACTCGATCAAATACTCTAACCAAAACACAATCCCGTCAATTACAATCACAATGACCCACAAGAAAAAGTTACAACCAAGTTTCAGGAATAATATACAACTTCATCGTTCCACTAAAAAAGAAAGAAGGGGAAAACCCCAAAAAATGGATCAATTAGCGGGATGAATTACGCCGAAGAAAACCGATAGCCGTGTAGAGCAGTTTCGAATAGCGAGAGGCCTTCCGCCGGTGACAGTTTATCAAATTGCAGGGCAGCCCGGCGTGGCCGTAAAGGGATGTAAGGGTCGTAAGATGGGACGAGGCTCGGGGTAGCTTATTAGAGCCACGACAGCAGCCCCGGCTCCACCTTGAAACCTCCAACCAACCGCCATCCTGCCGTGAGTCTTACCACCTTGCTTCCTTCCATCCCGGCCGTCGCCTTTCCTATCTTCGACACCCTCTCTCGCCTCGCTCCCCCTCACCGTCCCCCTCTCACCAACTACCCTCTCACCAACCCCCCCACGGGCCGACTGTATAGTTCAGGCAGCGTAGAAACGTGGCTCGACATAAAGGGTCGCCTGGGACCGTCGTCGTACTTGCCGCGCTCGTCTTTAATCTACGAGGTCACCAAGCAACGACGACGACGACGACGACGACGACGACGACGACTGCGTCCTCTGAGCAAATGAGCACCAGGCGCTGGCGTTCGAAAGATTCCGAGTGCTCAGCCAGATTTAATATTCCCCGACGTTCTCGGGGAAAAATAGTGCACCCTCTGATACGGTGGAAAAGGACTAGGCTAGAAGATGCAGGACTTTGTCTTCCTTTTGTAGATTCTTTAGGAAGTTCAGTCGACTGGTGAGAATTTTGTATACTTGTGTGTCGAAATAACTTTGGTGTATCTTTTGTTTTTTAATTAAATTAAAGGAATTGCATTGGGGAGACGTATATATGTAGATGTCAATTTAAAAGAGAACTTAGATCGATTTAGCTTTGGGGTTGAAGATTAAGTATGATGTGCAATTCGCTAGGAGTGTCTGAAGTAGAATAGTAATTTGTAAATTAGGTTTTTAAGAGTTACAGTAGCGGACAAAAGTTTAAGACATAGCTTTATTAGCATAGAATGAAATTTTTATTTATCGTGCTATTTATTATTAATTTTTTTATTTGCTTTCTTTGACCTTTTGGTCTTAAACTTCTGTCCGCTATTGAATCTCCAAGCCGATTTTTACAAGGGAAAGTGATTGAATATTCTGATAACACACACTAGTATATTAACCCGTTCGATACCACTATTTATTAATTTCTGCATATAATACAGTTACTAAATATTGTTCACTATAATTTACGCTAAAGTTAGAACGAAAGTAGAACATAAAATTAGACGACTCTTTGTGTTCGAAATTCAATGTAAAGACACAAACAATCGGTAATTTCAATGAAATGAAAATGTCACATTTATCGAGTGATTCGCTTCGCATGACAAATTCGGATGATTTACATCGCGAAAAATAAAAGGGTTAATGAACGGTATCGTTAAATTGACTTGATCGTTGGATTTAAGGGTCCATATGGTGGAAGTGGAACATAAAACTCGTCGATCCCACGCGGAAATAGGTATCGACACGTCGTCCCATGGGATTTGTACTTCTTCACGCAACACCGGGGGCAGTCTGATTCAAAAAGACGGGCCGGCGCCAACTCGCCGCTTCTCTCCAGGGGGTAGTTTTAAAATTCAACCCCCATACGAGGTCTAAGGGGCCGTGTGCTACACGACGCTCATATCAATCCCTGGGATCGATAGGAAAGCGTAGGTTGGGACCGGCTAGCAGTCGGGATTATCGACGATTCCCGGCGAATTACACGCAATAAATTCGCGGGGATCGTCGGGGAACCCCAAAACAATTATCATAATTTTGTAACACGCAGATTTTCTCTCGAATCAGCTGCTGCGATCGAGATAAGAAGCTGTGTTGCTCAACAGATCAACGGAAAAGCGTATTTTGATCAAATAATAAGAGTTATAAGACTGAGAAGCACGTTATTAGTGAAACAAATGGTTTTCTCGAACAGCTGATGGAAAAATTATAGCGAAATCCTAAAATTGATCACGATTCGAAACGTAGATATTCGAGCGTTTTCAGAGATATAACGGGATAGAAATCTGAAATCTTGTAATTTTAATGAAGCTTAATTTGAAATATAGCTTCAAAGAGATTGAAGATTATCTAACAGAAATTAACGACTAAATAGTACGTATGTATGTAATCTAACGTATGTGATTACTGAAATACCATAAATCAAGAATCTCAACCCCTATCGAAAGATATTTGCTGTGCTTATATTACGTTTTTGCGAAAATTCACTGTTTTGTATCAGGAAAACATGAGTAAAGAAGAGGTGGCATGATTTTTCGTGTTCTTAAATAATGTTCTGCCCAAATTTCCTATTTTGTATCGGGAGAATATGGATTAGAAGGAGGTGGCACGTGATTTTGCTGTTCCTGATTGTATTTTGCAAAAATTTACTACTTTGTTACATCACGGTTTCTATATATACGAGTCCCAACCTGTCCCTGCTTATATTACGTTTTTGCGAAAATTCACAGTTTTGTATCAGGAAAACATGAGTAAAGAAGAGGTGGCATGATTTTTCGTGTTTTTAAATAATGTTCTGCCCAAATTTCCTATTTTGTATCGGGAGAATATGGATTAGAAGGAGGTGGCACGTAATTTTGCTGTTCCTGATTGTATTTTGCAAAAATTTACTACTTTGTTACGTCACAGTTTCAATATATACGAGACCCAACCTGTCCCTGCTTATATTACGTTTCGCGAAAATTCACAGTTTTGTATCAGGAAAACATGAGTAAAGAAAAGGTGGCATGATTTTTCGTGTTCTTAAATAATGTTCTGCCCAAATTTCCTATTTTGTTTCGGGAGAATATGGATTAGAAGGAGGTGGCACGTGATTTTGCTGTTCCTGATTGTATTTTGCAAAAATTTACTACTTTGTTACATCACGATTTCAATATATACGAGTCCCAACCTGTCCCTTCCTATCCCTGGGTCTGAGGTATGGGCCTGCTAGGTAAGCCTTACCGATGAGTCCCACTAGCAGGCCCAAGTCGGAACACCGCCGTCCCAATTCCTTTTCCTTCTCTCTTTCAATTCGCAACAGCCACAAATTCCACCAGGAATCAACCCCGATCATTTGTGGAGCTCCTGGTACACTCGCTTCACAAGGTACCACCAATCAAGACTGCAATTCACAACAACCGCACCGCCCCCTACCGCTGAAGCGCGTACTTCACGGGTGCACAGGGGGCGCCACTATCGGTTATCGCGCGATATCGTGACGCACGATGGGAAGCACTTGAAATTTGCTGAAACCAGGGTGCCTCACCCCCCCCCCCCGGTGTATATCAGCCGTGGCATTCGTCAACTTTGTTTGACAGGATCACCTTGCTGCTTCTTTTGCTCTTTCGAACGGCGCGAAACGCGTTTAACCCCCCTGCACCACCCTCCACCACCGTCGCCCGTCCCACCTGGACCCTCTACG
Organism: Tetrapedia diversipes; assembly: GCA_033822845.1. Classification (NCBI taxonomy): domain Eukaryota; kingdom Metazoa; phylum Arthropoda; class Insecta; order Hymenoptera; family Apidae; genus Tetrapedia; species Tetrapedia diversipes. Next base: position 126,940 of record JAOPTO010001119.1, read on the forward strand.
CGCGTAGTCTTCGCCCCGATAGGGAATATCCTTGATAATCCAGATTTATTTATCCCTCCCAATAATGTCAGCTAGCTAGTGCAACTGCATCGAGCATCGCGACCTCCCTCGTGTTTTTTCCATAAATCAAAAGCATGGCCGCCAGGCTACGGGGGTGGACTGATCAGCAGCCGCCTGAACTGGCGTGAGGGAGGGAGGGAGGGGGGGGGGGAGTTTTAAGTTTCGATGCGTGTAGGGGCAGAACGGGGCGGCTCGCGCGCTAATCGTATCGATCCAGCACTCTTAATCCATTAATGAACTTCCCGGGCTCGTTTTACGCCGGCTACCTGGGCTTTTCCCGCCCGATCCGTTACACGTCCGACGTACATGTCCCGTAGAACTGTATCCCCTTCGATCGACAGACGTGAAACTCGCCGACCCGTTTCCCTCTGCCAGCCACCACGGATCGGAGCCCGCTGTACAACGTTCGCAGTTTTCTGGCTGCCGATCGATACGGAGATCGCAAATGGAATTTGTTTCCCTTGAACCGGCTTGCATTTACGCTTCTCTTCGGGCGAGAGAACGTTAAGGGGTCTGTCGGAGGCGATCGTGCAAGCGATCTTCGGTTTAGTCGTCGTTCCGTTTAACCCTTTGACCGCCACGCCGAAATTACACGTTTCGCGTCAAATCGAATCGATTTATATAGGAGACATAGGTCAGCAACTGTTCTTTTAATCTCGATGACAACGGTTTGCTTACTAGTTTCACGATATTAAGAAAATAGTAATCGATACCATATGAAAAGGCATGTCCTGATTGGCTGACTGATTCATCATCCGAGGGACTAAACTACTGAAGCAAGAAACATGAAATTTGGACGATGAGCTGACTTTTATGACGTAGGCACCCACTAAGGAAGCATTTTTTGATATTGCAGCCTTAACGGGGTTAAATTAATTGGGGTTGAGAAGTTGTTTGAAAATTCGTCGATTTTGAAGCAAGCACTATAAAAATTAGTAAAGATTTAACTTTCTGATTAAAATTAAAGTTAAATAGGATCCTTTCATGGAAAGAAACCTATGTATTTTCATAGAACGACTGTTTTGCAATTTCCCCAGTGAATGAGAAGCTCTGTTCTTTCTTTTTTTAGTAATAGATACCTTAACAATCTCAATTTTGTTTCGCACGCATTACACAAACGGTATGAGAATTCTTTGAGAATATTTAAATTTAGTTTCCTTTTTCCTAGATCCCCATTCTATTTCTATTCTCGCGAACTGATCATCATCAATCGACGCGAAGATTACGCAAGGAAACTATACACGTTTTATTCTTCTCTTTAGAACAACCTGTATAACTTTCGTGTTTTCTCACGATAATTACGCGTACGCAACCCCTATTTCTCGACACTATTCTCCCCCACGCGTTCTACATACGGGGAGTGACTGAAATCCTTTTTACGGGGCTGGTAAACAAGCGATAGGTCTCCCGATGCCGACGTCTTCCGCGACGACAAATTCCTCAAATATTTATCTGTCTTTCCCTCGGAACCCTTCAATCGTCGCCGCCCCCGGGAACGCCGCTTCCGTTTCACGCTCGCGGAGTGTGTCAATCCTGACGCCTATCGACGTATGACAAATACCTCGTCCCCGACGCTCGCACTCTCTGTCAAGCCCTGACAACCGGGACAAAAGGACAAGACCGGCGAGAGGAAAAGAATCGTTGGGGTGTCTGCCGCCAAGTCACCGTGGATCACGCGTTTTTTCGCTCTCCGATTTTCCGCTATTTTTTCTGGCGAAGAGTAACCAGACGGACACTTAACTCGAGCAGAGTTAATTCTGCAGGCAAAAATAAATTGAAAACGTGAAATAAAATTTTTTTATAGAACACTTCGTTTTCGAGATAATCGAGGTTGAACATTTGTGAAATTTGCTTGCATTTAAATTTCGTTGTGTTGTACAACAAATTCAAACGCATAAATTTTTAACGAATTTTTATTTTTAATCAATGATATAAAAAGCGCTCGTTATCAACTACTTTTTGCCATCTAACGTGCAAATTTTCGATGCCGGATCGATAAAAATCAGTTGGTTTTTCAGCAAAATATCTGGAGATGGAACGACAGCAACGACCTTATTTTCCGGTCCCCCTAATAGAATTCCAATCCGCCGAGTTACACCTGTCGACCGCCATCTTACACAGCACACATCGAGACATTTTACCGTCAGACAGAGCAGACAGGTTTCAGAAGTCTCCCCGGCAAGGAACCGTGGAGAAACTCCTTCGGTGTGCCCGGCAGATTAGGCCGCGTGTTCCTGACACGCGCGGCGCTAGTTTCCGATTAATTTATTTTTCCCTAGCCGGCCGTTAATTGTTAAACTTAGATGGGCGGTCGTCGGCAATCCCGCAGTTAGACTTGGCCCGGGAAGAGAAGAGAGGAGACGCGTCACGGGACCAAGGAGGGAAAGTGAACGCGGAGAGAGCCGAGGGGGAGAAGGCAGGCTCTAGACGAAGAAGAAGAACGGCGCCGATCGGTGGGAAGCCGGTAGCTCAGGGTTGGAGAAATGGAGGGGTGGAAAATTTGTCGAGCAGGGTGCAGAACCGGGAAGAGAGAATCGAGAAGCTCGAGGAAGAGGGGCGGAATCGGGGAAGCCAAGGCGCGACGCGAACAGAGAGGATTGGGTTACCGAGATAATTAGAATGATGATTAGGAGAGGAGCACGCCTCGTTGACCAATTCTTTCTGGGACCCTCCGATCTGGCTCGAGTTGTCTTCCGGAGATCGGCTTTCCTTCGAGGGTTGGCCCGAGTTCGAACAGAACGGAAGAGTAAATAACGCTGCAATTATCGAGTTCCCAGTGAGAACTCGATTTGTTCGAGCCGTGTTCCTTCCTTTGCGTCAACAACGGCCTTCTACAGATTGTTGGAACCCTCAGGTGAACCTGATCGAACGATCCATAAAGAGGGAGTAGAAAGATGCTGAAGTTGACCGAATTCGATGGTGCACCGTGGGCAATCATCGAGGCGATAGGTGAAATCGCCATCGACAGGCTTCGACGACCGACATTATGGGACCCTAGCGGCGTATTTTTACGCGCCTCAGCGTGATTGGTCGTTCGAACAGAACTCCCGCGAGATCGCTTGACCGGATATGGGTAACCATCGTAAAAAAAAAGAAAAAAGGGCAAGGGAAAGAAAAAGGAGCGAAAGGTTCCAAAACGCGGAGTTGGAGGAGTAACATATTCGAACAGATGGGGGATAGGTGATGATTACGCAACGAGAAGATTTCAGAGGGGCTAGGGAAAACGGTATGTAAGACACAAAGTCAGACTCGACTTGACTCGAGTCGGATTCTTCTTTTCTTGGTTACGCTTTCATACTCGGCGCTGCTTAGCTCCATCCGCGTTGAAGTAGACGTGAATATTTGATCGGTCCTTCAACCTTCGCCTCCTTCGCCTCCTTCGCCTCCTTCGCCCTCCCACAAGCCTCACCTCTTACCTAACCCTCGGTCCCAGCTGCGGTGAATTATTTAACGCCCCCAGGGACACCAGTTACCAACATACATCCACGCGTCAGCGAGATTCTCAAACTCTTTTGTCCGTACGCTATTGTTCCCCGCGTCACCGATTACGTAACGCCTGATTCTAATAGTTAACTAGGGTCTTTTCTTGCAAGGTTCTAGGGATTTTTTTGGCGATGCTTAACCTATAAGTTTAACAAATTCTTAATCGTAATCATTGTAAAAGTTTTGTCAAACAAAAGTGTATTATTAAAGTATTATTTGATATTTGAAATTGATTATGAAAACGATCGAGTTTAAATTGTTTTAATTAATCAGCGAGAGTAAGATGATCGATAAGTTTTGTATGTTTTACAGCTGTTCATTTTAAAAGTTAGATTAGACTGCAGAATGGTGGAAAAGGGAATAAAGGATGAAACTGTGTACAACGCTCCAGATGGAGATACTTGGAAACCTTTGAAGAAATTAGACTCGAAGAGTAACATCGCCGATGATAATATCATTTTGTGATATTATCTGGACGAAACAGATAGCGCTCAATGTCACTTCCTAAGTTCAAACACGTGTAATTTTAACAGCTGTTTACAAATATAACAATGATGATCGTATCTCTTGTTTTTAAGTTCATACAATAAACTATGTTTTTGTAAAATTTATTTCCTGCTAGATATAATAAAAAAAAAGCAATAACAATTTGGCTGTTTTAGTTTTTAACTTACCTATACTAAAGTTATGATATGGTAACATATATACTAGGCAAACAAATGAAGATTATTTGAACGGTACAACTGTTATAAATTAAGTCCATTTTTTACGTTTATCTTAGCTTTTTAAACTGCAGTTTCACTGACGAAATTGCTTAATAACAGTGAACAAATTTATCAAAACTGATAAAGCAACTGTACCATCCGACCTAAAAACCAAATATGATTATGATCGATTTCTGGAAATATCGTTTAGTGATTCGATTTTATTAACGTCTTATCTTAATTTCAGTGTTTCAAACAATACTTTATCATTAGCTGTAAGTATGTATTCAGATAAATGTGTTACCTTTGATCAGATAATACGGACCATGTCTTACCTGCGTGGCAAACAACTCGTTCGTCGATCACTGTGGCTCTGAATACAGCGACGCGAAAATGGCGGAAGGCTCAGAGTTAATGTTTTTTGATCTCAGACTAGTCCACGATCATTTTGATCGAGCTCTTGTACAAGACGATGATATTGATCTGAAAGCGTACCTGGATGCCTACGATGAACTTTACAAGTAAGTTTAACAAAATATTATGCTCTTTGTGACATATAACCTTCAATCAGGTGGAAGTTAAACATTGCATCTAGTTACTACAAATTTATTACTTCCTCTTGACCCCTAATTAGAAGCCAGAAATATTTCAATCATTATCATGTCAATGTCATACGTAACATTCATGTTTATGTAACATCTTTGATTTAACTAATTCTACAATTGCATGCAAATGAACATTTCCTCTGTGCATCTATACTTGTAAATGACATATGCAACAGTGGTATTCTTATTGTACAGATTTTTCCAATTGATGGGCTCTGTTTTTGGTTTTGTATCTTCTGATTTAAAACAGAAGATTGAGATACTACACGATTTAAGGAACAAGGATGATCAGAATTATACCACGGTAAAGGGAATGATAGAATATGAAAAAGAAAACAAGATTTTGGATAAAGGAGACTCCACAAATGGTGCTCGTACACTGTTGAGACTTCATAGAGGCTTAGGTATTTGCCATGTACAAATTTTTTCTTAAAGATTTCTTTAAATTTCTTCTAAATTTGCAGATTTTATTAGAGAATTTTTAAGGCAACTGGGTGACCTGACGGACAGTGATAAGACATCCAGCTGTTGTCAGGATGCTTACAATAAAACATTAGCCAAGCATCATCCATGGGTGATCAGAAAAGCAGCAGTAGTTGCCATGTACACGATGCCCACCAGAGAGCTTTTATTGAAAAAGGTAACTAACAGTTTGATTGTACAAAAATTCTAGACTACCCGAGCGTTACTTTATTTCCAGGTTTGCGGCGCAAACGTTCAGAGAAACGTTGATGTCTTGCCAAAAATGTTGCAAGTAACCGCCGACGTGTTCAATCGTACGCATAATCTCTATGATATCCACGAACTTCATAGTCTGCCGTAAAAATGCATTTACGATGTGAATAATATTGCATTTGCTTATTGCTGCTCGAGGAAGCATGCAATTACAAACATTCCGCGCTCGAGACGTGATATATTAAGATAATTCTATACACTGAATACCGATATAATCGATATTTCTGTGAATACCTCTTTACTTATTACGTTACACAATCGTATTTTTAATCACCGAAAACGTACAAAAAATCCATTAGTTTAGGTTCTCATACTCGTCATAATCTACACTGTAGTCATTTATTTGTACATTCTACGTTGCACGGATTGCATCGCATAATCAAATAAGGAATCGGCGTGGTCGCCGCGGGTTATTTATCAGTTTTAATGTTTTTCTTATCGAATAACACTGTATGATAATATTAATGAAATCTGGCCAGATAAAGTAGCGTTTCTTATTCAACCTACCTATTTACACGGATATTTTACAAAATGAAGGCTGCAACAGCGAATCCCTAACCTAGAAAATCGTTAATTTATTGCGAACAATGTCATCGTTGCGTTCGCTGGTTTCGCGTAGTAATCGTCTGACATCAGCATCCCTGAAAACAACGTTGCTCTGTCAATAAAACAGCATCCGGCGCTAGAACGATTTCACGAATCTTACCAGCGATGCTGGCCGTGAGAAAGCAGACAGCGCTGCCAGCCACGAAGGCTCTCAGGATAGCTCTGCTTATGATTTCTTTCTTATCAGGAGCCAGTGCAGTCAATACGCTCAGAGTTATACCAATGGAACCGGGATTCGCGAATCCGCAAATAGAAAATGTGGCGATGGCCTCGGTTCTGCCGAAAATTCGACCCTGCTCCTTGTACTTGCCCAGTTTCTCGTAGGCCACGAATTCATTGACCACGGTCTTCAAACCGATCAGAGTAGCCACGTCCTCGCAGTGCTCCCAGGGTACCCCGATCATCCAACTCAAGGGCATGAATACTTTCGACAGGATGAACTGAAATGAAATTGCATGCAAATTTCAACGAGACAGCGTAGGAAGGATCGATTACTCGTTGAATGTGATTGGGGTCACTGGTGACCGGCACTCAACTTAGCGGTGGCGCCATTGGGGGTCATCGGTGACCGTCGCGCTCAAATTTGTAAAAATACATAATTTGGATAAATTTCAATACTTATCAATTTTTCATTATCATCATCGTTAATGCAATGATGTGAAATAATTAATGCAGTATAAAACATCTAAAAATGTAAACATCTATGTACCGTATAATAGAAAATTCATGGTGGCGCCACGGGCAAACCCTGCAAAACTGGCGTTACATTCAACGTGTTAATAAAATTTCCGTTTGATCTACGTACTTCGAAGCTGAAGTCCTTGTAACCGACCAGTAACCCTATCCAAGACAACAGGGAATTGATTAACGCGATGAACGACACGAAGGCGATTATATTCGCGATTATGCCCAAAACCAGAGGAATCGCCGCGATAGCACCTTTGCTGGCAGCGTCCATCAGACTGGAATCTTCTCTGAAACAATTCTTTCCATAATAATATACCCTCGATAACGTCATCGTGCACTCGTGTCGCGCAGAATATATTTTGCCACGGAGAAACTCACGATTTCTGTAGTTTAACGTTCTCAGCTGTGACCTCGATGTTCTCGGTCTCCGGATAGAACAGCTTGGAGTAACAGAGAACCGCCGGTGCTGCCATCAGAGTGGCCGTTATTAGGTGAGCGGAATTCGCGCCGAACTTAATGTACGCGGCCAGGACGGTTCCTAAATTTGGGCTGAGATTAAAGTCTCCCCAGACGAAAGGATACAAAACGGACGTTAACACTAGAACTACCAAGGGTGTCAAAATGACCCAATTTGTAATTTTTCATGGAAACGTGGCAAAATTACTGCGGTGTCTACACATTCGAAAATTTACCATGATTTTTATTATGATCGTTAAAATTTGTTTTCCTTGTGTCAGGTATTTTTTTTTGTACCGTTTTCAATTTGGTTTCTTTGTCTCCAATAAGTATACCCTAATCGTCGATAGTTCTAGTGTTAAGTAAATAGCGTATTTGCTGCTGATTCACCTGAAACCGTGGCGAAACCCGCGCACATGACCGTGTGCAGCTCCGACGCGGTCAATTTATTCAGATAAGGTTTGATTATCAACGGGGACTCTGTCTAGAAATAAGCGAACAATTCTAAAACTCTAACGACTACCTCTCCCGACGACCGTCTCTTACCATTCCAATGAAGATGTTCGCAGCGCTGATCACCGATTCGCATATCGTGGTCCCCAGGAGAACCTGAAGGGATCTACCTAAATTGAACACGATCGACTGCATCACGCCTAAATAGTAGAGGATCTGGATGAAGAAGCTGAAGTAGAAGATCACAGGTAAAGACTGGAAAAGTGGAGCAGCAGTCGATTAGAGCAAGAACGGATGTACGTTTTATCAGGATCTAAAAAGGATGTTTCTCGCTTACGGCGAACGCGAAAACCCCGTTGGAGACCAGCTGATCGCCGAAAACGAAGCTCGACCCATTCTTGGCGAAGTTCAGGAACACCTCCACTTTGTTGGCGACGCACTGCAAGATGTTCCGGCCCACGATCCAACGAATCGTCAGGAGGCCAAAGAGGAACTGCAGGATCAGTCCGCACAGAACGGGCCTCCAGTTAATCTGAATGCGTGTAACATAAGTAATTTTTTCTTTTTTACTTCCAACCTTATTTCTTCCTTTTATCGACGATGAAATATTTATTCAGACGATGCATATTTCGATACGTCGGACCGATGAACTACTTGAAATGCGATATTCAGAAATACTGATGCCTTAAACATCGGACTGGCGACACAATGCACGTTGAACCGGATTTACTCACCCGACCGGGATACTTGGAGAATATCCATCCGAAGCTCATCAATACGACGACTCCGATGCCGCTCCTCAGCCTCTCTCTCGAGTCCACCGTGTCGACGATCAGAAACACGATGATGGCAACGAACACGCAGGTGTAAATCACCGTCTTGACGATAAAACCGTATCTAAGGGCAACAATAGGCGACAATCGGTTGCATCAGTTGAATGCATCGATCGATGGTTGATTGTAATCGAACGCATCTCTTACTTGGTCTTGTGGACATTCCTCACCAAATCGCATAGCGGTAGACTGCACTCGTCTAGTACTTTTCCAAGGAAACGTTTCGAGGCGAGTTTGTAGAGGATTCCACCATAAACGATCGCTAACAGCAGGATTAAGAGGCCGTAGCCGTGGCACCAGTCGAAATCGTTCTCGTAACCTGATAAACGTTTAAAATAACGTCAGGGATCGATAGAACAGTGGAATCGTGACGATTCGGCTACCTACTGTTGTTTCTCCAATAGATCGTCGCGAACACGAAATAAATTAACACGACCAGGTTCAACAGAGTCAGGAAGAGCAATCTGAACAGTTTGCCGTGCCTTTGTAGAAAACGATCCACCGCATTGTATCCTGCTTGCAGGCAACCGATTGATTCTCCTTCCGTTTCCTAGAAGAAATAGCCAGTCTAAGAACAGCCGTTTAATTTATTGTTCATAGACGACGACAAACGCGCGTCGATTCCTCCCGTTGCTGTTTTTCGCGGTGAAACCGGCACGGTTGACATTTCCCATCGGTTGATCATCGATCGATTCCAGCGAACGAAGGCATTCTATAGGCGATCGCGATCGCGAAGGCTCGCAAGCATGCAGCATTTGCCTCTCTCGTACATACCTTGTCCGCTTTCATCGATTTGTCTGCCAGGTGACCGGTCTCCAACGTGTACAACTCGTTACTCTGCGACGAGAAGAGAAAATCAGCTACGAATAATCGGACTTAAGGTCACACTCGATTTCACTTGGAACCTTGATGGTGTATCTAATGATCGTCATCGGGACCGGGTGAAAGTAACCATGCCGCCGCGTTCCTCGGTATTTAACCTCATCGAAAACAGTTGTTAATTCATAAAGGAACTAGGTTCCTGCCAGATGATTTCTTTGACCGTAAGCTAGAGCAGACTATCGATAACGGTTTCTTTATCTGTCCATTGTTGGAAGTTAACGAGGTAGGCCAAGATGTACAGACGAGCGCGTACATACAGACGAAAGAGTGGACTTGTTTTATACAAGAGATGTTAAGATACAACAAAAAAAAATACCTCGAACGCTGGATTTGCAGTCCCAGACATGTCTCCGGCAGAAACGTGATCCCCCAGTCAGATGTAGCCTCGGTACTGGCGCGAAGCTAACGCATGCTTCGCGGCCGGAGAAAAGGAATAACAATTGTTCGCGTAAAGTCGGATGTAATTTACGATCATAGATATTCGTCGCACGGAATGGAGACCGTTCCTTCAGATATTAGATAACGCTGATAAGACCGATTTCGTGGAACTTTTTTTTCCCTGAACGCGATCAATTAACCGCGACCCTCTTTATCCGCCAGGGTATTAACAATGTTTGATCACGGCCGTTCTCTAACCTTGTAAGACGTACGAAATCAAGGTGTCGCGGATACCGAAGAACTCGCGGAGAACGAAGACGATGACCCGCCTCGTGGCAACGAAAAAGCGTTACTAACTAACGCAGCCGGGACGAGCGTGCCATTCTATCGATACCGCGATTCACGTGCACTCAGATAAGCCAGTTGTATCACTGAAGATCGGTGTCGGTCATCGTCGTTCGGCGGCCAGGTTCAATGATTGAACAGTAGGGGGAGGACCAATAATAATGAACCTGGAGTACAAGATTCCGCAATTGACCTCGTTCCACTTCCGACTAGCCTCGGAGTCGTGCCGAGAAACTCGCAGGGGTTAGGCTCGCTCTAACTGTCACGAATTTCCACCTGCAGCGCGATAAGACAAACCGTGCCGCTTTGCATATCGCTCTCGCCGCTCGTGCCTGTGCTACGCGTTACGACCGACGTCGCGGAACTTTTTGCATACACTGTTGCAGGTAAAGGAAAAACGTCGAGTATCCTCGTGAGGAATACGTTGCCTCGCAGGAGGAAACAGTAGACGAAGGGTGACGATGTCACCTTTCTTCACGGGTTTCTTCGATTCTATTAGGAATTAGGGGTTTTATATTGCTAAATGAAAGAAACTGTTATTTGTGAAATAATACTTTGATACTTTATTATATCTTCTACGAGGAAGGGCAATTCTGACCGTACCTAGCAAGCTTTGTCATGGGACTAGTAGAACGTAATGGTCGAAATTCCTACAATCCCGTTCGGGTCCTTCAGCCCCTTTGTTCTGTTTCTCAATGTTTTCGAACTTTCTAAAATGCCAGATGCGGCTTAGCTTGTTGGAAGAAGCCCTTGAGAAAGTACGTTAAGAGAAAGCTGGTTTATGGTTAATTTTTGCTTTGTAGTATTTCTGTGTTCAATTTCTAACAGATTCGAATGCCTCGTCCATCGAAGCGAGCCCTACGAGCCCTGAATCCGAAAAGAACCGTGAATTTCGAGGAGACGAGGCAATTGGAGACGGGTTGTGGAAAAAAAAGAAGTAAAACGAGAAAAAGAAAATTCCTGGCTCCTTTTCACACGAGGTGAAGCAGGTGCTCGTCGGTCACGTGACGCGACGCGTCGTCGTAACGGATTCGCGGCGGAGACGGACGCGAAACGCAATTTAACAGGGTGCACGCTGATACTTTCTCTTAACCCGCCGGTCCATCAAAATTCTTACGCCGTGTTCGGTCGTGATGCAGCGCTTGAAAAGTTGCGCTCGTCGAGCATCAGCTGGAAAACTGTGCGTCTGTGAAGTAGCTTAATCTCTGGGCGGTAATCCTTACCCGTTGATTCATCCCCTATGACACAGCCTACTCGCCATACGATATTCGTTATCTACTGAATCATTCCCCATTATTAACAATTTCGTAGGACCACCATTTTCTGTGTATAAAAATCCATGCGTCTAATAAAGATCAGTCAGTCTGCTACAAGGAGTCAAACGTTATACCCTCAACTTTCGCACATTTTTGAAAATTCAACTTTTTAAACCTTTGCGGTCGGATGTCCCCTCTGAGGGGACATCGTGAGTCGAGTAGGCTACTGAGCTGCCCTCTTTGAGGGGACATCGTGAGTCGAGTAGGCTACTGAGCTGCCCCCTCTTAGGGGACATCAGACTTTAGCCATCAGACTACAATGTTATTCCAATCAATGCTTTAAAACACAGATTTCGGTGCATACTTTTTTACATCCCTCTACTTTAGATCCCTGTACTTCGTCCTGATACCCTTAACATCCCACGGAATCATTGATAATTATCTCGGACACGATCCTATAATGGAGAATATCTAACGAGCGACACACTTTGAGTACCCTAACGCGGACCAAAATTTCGTAGCACCCTCATTTTCTGTGTATAAAAATCCATGCGTCTAATACAGATCAGTCAGTCTGCTACAAGGAGTCAAACGTTATACCCTCAACTTTCGCACATTTTTGAAAATTCAACTTTTTTAACTTTTGCGGTCGAATGTTCCCTCTCAGGGAACATCGTGAATCGAGTAGGCTACTGAGCTGCCCCCTCTCAGGGGACATCAGACTTTAGCCATCAGACTACAATGTTGTTCCAATCAATACTTTAAAACACAGATTTCGGTGCATACTTTTTTACATCCCTCTACTTTCGATCCCTGTACTTCGTCCTGATACCTTTAACATCCCACGGAATAATTGACAATTATCTCGTGACACGATCCTGTAACGGAGAATATCTGACGAGCGACACACTTTGAGTACCCTAACGCGGATCGCGCACACTGGTACGAGATTCCACGTGATCTCGCGTAATCATTGCCGCGAGGAAATTATAAGATGAGATTCCTGTAAGATAGAAATAATTGTCGAGATGAGTTACGCGACAGGAGTCACGTGACGCGAGTGACACACTGGTTAGGAAGGTATCCTTCGTTTTCTTGGTAAAGAATAGCAGACGATCGGTTGCGATTGGAATGGCGCGAAACGGAAACATGGAGGACACCGATGAATTTCGAATGGCGTCACGCTACCGCCATGTTTTTTTGTGGTGGCTGAATGGGATTTTCGATGGACAGTAAGCTTTTGAAAATAAGCTTGTAAAAGATAATAATATATAGATAATAACGATAGATAATTGTAAATAATAATAATAAATAAATAATAAGTAATAAAAGATAAGAATGATAAAGTTCTTGAATTGCTCGATAGAAAAGGTAAACAATCACTTCTAATTAAAACGACGCGAAACTACATTATGATAGACATTGACAAATTCCACAAGAAGTCACGTTGCGCGCTATAATCTTTTAGCCTGATCAAATGAGGTACTTGGTAGTTAGCAAACTTTTGAGAATTAACACTTTACCGACCGGAAGCCTATTAATCGGCTTTTTACATACTTCAGCTTGTAAGTTTTGTAATGTTGTCTTACACGAAGGTGACTGTTTTGAGCAAAATCGTATATGTATATATACTGTACAGAGATATTAAACTATTAATTACTCGAAGAAAATCATTGTGTTCAATTCATTAATGATGCATCCACTGCAAAGTGAGCCGGTCGGGAATAAGTTGATCCACGAGCGGTCGGTAAAGTGTTAAGAGATACGAATTGAAGCCTTTTATAACTAAGAGAATTAATGGCGAAAATTATTCAAGGATTATAAAGGTATCTGTATGCGTCACCACGCCCTGGTGATCAAGTCACAGGACCCCTCGCCGCGATAAAATGTTACTCGTGTAAACAAGCCCGATATCGCTGAGCTCGCTAGACGCTACAAGACGCTGCGTTGTCATTGAATCGTCAGCCGGGCTGTTATGGCGGTTCGAGTACGTCGAAACTTTCAGCTGTTCCTTTTGGAAAAGGTCACCGGAAGAAGGTGTCGCCCGGAGCGTGAACCGGGATCGAAAACACGACGCGGCCCTTTTTTCTTCGCGGGAGATTTTCGAGGGGGGATTACATAAGTGGCGTTGTTTGTTCGCGAATAATAGGCGAGGCGGATTTCTCGAGCGCACGTGGACCGATCGAAGGTCTTCTCCGAAAGAAAACGCGCAAGAACGATCCGTCAGCGAACTTTGCCCACAAAATAGCCCGAAAAACCTACCGACCGTCCATTCTGAATCCGCGATCGGTCCACGAAAATATCTATTGGAAATAGATTTAAAATAAACGAAACGAAACTCTTATTTAATATCTTAGCACCTTTTGTTCAATGCATGAAGAAGGTAAAAAGGCCAATTTGAAACGCAACAGCTTTGTCCTGAGATTGTTTAACCGATTGCGCTCGAGAGGCGACTGTTAGTCGCCAGATGATAGTTCCGCAAATTTTTAATTTAGACTTTAGTTAGTTTGCTTATTAATCAGACCCTGAATTTTGGTGTATCACTTAACTAAATAAATGAAGTTTAATCAAAGAAAATCTTAGTAAGTTGAACAGTTGCAGATAACTGTTTAATTGAGGCCAAATTAAATAGTATTTTTCGAACGTGTTGGAAATTGAATACAGAAATACTACGAAGCAAAAATTAACAATAAACCAGCTTTCTCTTAACGTACTTTCTCAAGGGCTTCTTCCAAGAAGCTAAGCCACATCTGGCATTTTATAAAGTTCGAAAACATCGAGAAACAGAACAATGGGGCTGAAGGACCCGGACGGGGTTGTAAGAATTTCGACCACTGCGTTCTGCTAGTCTTGTGACAAAACTCGCTAGGTGCGGTCAAAATTGCCCTTCCTCGTGCTACATAAAAGTATCAATAAATATCTAAGTATTATTTCACAAATAAGAGTTTATTTCATTTAGCAATATTAAACCCCATTCCCAATAGAACGCATCAAATTCGAATTTATTTGTAAGTTAAATCAAGTTAATTAATTAATTATGTTAATTTATTTGTAAGGGGTTAAGCCCTATAACTTTTTAATTGCCAGATGTGGCTTGAATTCATGGAACGAAGCCTTTGAGACAGTTACGAGTCAAAAGAAAGCTGGTTGTTCGACTATTTTTGCTCCCGCGATGCTTTCTGTATTTACATTTCAATAATATCCATCGAAAAACGAAATTGCCCTAAACGGGGGCTAAGTGGTTTGATTCGATGGCGGATAACGAAGTTGAAGAGGATCGGGAAGATAACGCGGCTGTTATCTGGCTGAGACGCGAACGGGAGAAGTTCCGCCGCGAGTCACGTACGAATTTTTGTCGGAAACCATGCCCGCGTGTTTTTCGCGCTATCTGACGCCACGACCGGCGGGAATTTGATTTCCTAGACAGTGCTTATACAGCGACCATGGTCGCGCGACGATGGATTGCCGGAAACGGGAAGAAGCCACCTTAGGGAAATAGAAACGAGCCGTCCTTGTGTTGCGTTCCGGAATCGAAGCGAGTAAACGCATTTTACTAG
Source organism: Tetrapedia diversipes (assembly GCA_033822845.1). Taxonomy (NCBI): domain Eukaryota; kingdom Metazoa; phylum Arthropoda; class Insecta; order Hymenoptera; family Apidae; genus Tetrapedia; species Tetrapedia diversipes. The sequence continues at coordinate 141,980 of JAOPTO010001119.1, forward strand.
TTCCCTCGTTAATTCTTTGAGGTTAGATTAGGGGTTAAACTTGACCCCACCTTTTCCTTAGCTTTCTATGCATGCTGAGATATACTTTAACCCACCTTGAAAAGTTGAACTTGTTACTCGCTCGAACAGTTGATAATATTTTAATAATTGAAACGAATGTTGTTTTCCATTTTTTATGCATTAAAAAGAATTCTGCGCTAGGAAGGATCAAAGAAGAAATGGAAAGGAGTCGAACTTTAGTGATGATGGGTGAAGAATAAGGGATGAAAATTTGGTTGTGTGACTGTTGATAACCGATCCGTTGGTATTAGCTAATATCAGAGATTCGTTGGCGTCAGCCAATATTGAAGATACGTCTGCAGCCGACACTTGATCCATGTACAGGCGCCCCTCGACTTTTGTACATTTTATTTTCGCACAATTTTTAAAAATTCAACTTTTTAAACCTTTACGATCGGATGTCCTCTCTGAGGGGACATCGTGAGTCGAGCAGGCTACTGGGCTGCCCCATCTTAACCAGTTAACTGTGATTGACGAGTATACTCGTCATGGAGAAGTGGCACGATTTTGTGTGTTGACGAGTATACTCGTCATGCGTATAAAGTAGTGACCATTGGCTATTTAAATTGTAATTTTTGAGAAAAACAAAACATATTCTCAAATTTCAAGATGTTTAGAATATTTTGAGGCTAGGCCGGAATAAAACAAACGAATAAAAAATATAAATAATTTGAGATGAACTCATGCGCCCCTGCGTGCATCGGCTGAAACAGCTTATTAGTTCACGTAACGAATTTATTATGTACGATGATAACGTTTTTTAGATGTTAGCGTAGAAAGGACAAACGCAAAAGTGGGGAAGCTAACTTATTATAAGATTCCTTCAGGTATGGTCCGCCACAGGACAACAGGAATTTAAATTCTTATCTTTATATGTATTTAATTTTTCTTGTGTTTTTCGTTTAATATGTATGTAATATATGTTTGTGTTAACCAAATGAGTAGATATTAGTAATGAAATTGTCAATTTTATATAATAAACCCATCTTTTTGATCCAATATTTTTAGAGCGACACTTACTCTGTGATTGACGAGTATACTCGTCATCGCTCAATTTTCACGACACATATAAGTGAGCGCTTTAAAAAGGGGGCGCCACAGTTAACTGGTTAAGGGACATCAGACTTTAGCCATCAGACTACAATGTTGTTCCTATCAATACCTTAAAGCACAGTTCTTAGTGCATAATTTTTTTACATCCCTCTACTTTCGAACGTTCAACGTTCGCACACACTTTCATGGACCAATTGTGTGCGAAAGTCGAGGGGTGCCTGTATTCGTGTCCCGTTGCATCGAGCGATTTTCATTTTATCGATGTTACGTTTCCGTTCAATGTCTCGCAATCGATCGGCCGACGGTTTCTTTCGAACCTCTCGCTTCTCGGACGATTGATTTGTTTGCGAAGTTCTCTCTAAGAATAGAGAAACGAGTAGACGCGGGAATTATTTAAAGATTCATCGGTACGTCAAACGAACGATTGACGTACGTTCCCCGGCGCGGCCGGTCTCGCGCAACAATTTGCATTTCACGAAGCAATCCGCCCCGTCGAACTGTCTACGGCCTTGATAATTCTGCACACCTCCTCTATTTTCCTGTTCTACGTAGTAGAAGTTTAGCAGGCCAGTTTTAGGTCTCTGGCAGGCTGCCAGACCCGATGAGAATAGCGAAATCCGAAGAGCATTACTTGTGGATAAACATCGGCGTAACCACATGCTCCAACGGCCGTCATCGTTGTCTAGTTACTTCTTCCGCTCGAAAAAACAGTCGTGATACGATAGAAACACCCGACGAAGTTGGAAGATGTGCTCAGATTCGGAGAGGGTGTTCTTGTTTCCCATTGAAAAATTTCTAAAACCTTGCAAAATTCCAAGATTCTTCAAGGTTCACGCGAAGCATCCTTATCGGCACTTAGAAATTCGTAAAATCTGTAAAAATTCTACAGTTCTTCGTGATCTACGCGAGGCACCCTCGTTTCCCCCTAGAGATTTGTTGAATCTTCAACAATTCCAAGATTCTTCGAAGTTCACGCGAAGCATCCTTATCGCCTCTTAGAGATTCGTAAAATTTTAAAAAATTCTGCAGTTCTTCGAGATCCACGCAAGACGTCCCCGTTCCCCCTAGAGATTCGACGAATCTTCCAAAATTCTTCAAAGCTTAAGCGCGAATTATCCCCGTTTCCCCCTAGAGATTAGTTGAATCTTCAAAAATTCAAAAATTCTTCGAGATTCACGCGAAACGTCCTTATCGCCTCTTAGAAATTCGTAAAATTTTAAAAAATTCTGCAGTTCTTCGAGATCCACGCAAGACGTTCTCGTTTCCCCCTAGAGATTCGACGAATCTTCCGAAATTCTTCAAAGCCTAAGCAAATTATTCCCGCTTCCCCCTAAAGATTAGTAGAATCTTCAAAAATTCCAAAATTCTTCGAGATTCACGCAAAGCATCAATATCGCCTCTTAGAGAGTCGTAAAATTTTAAAAAATTCTGCAGTTCTTCGAGATCCACGCAAGACGTCCCCGTTCCCCCTAGAGATTCGACGAATCTTCCAAAATTCTTCAAAGCTTAAGCGCGAATTATCCCCATTTTCCCCTAGAGATTAGTGGAATCTTCCGAAACTCCAAAATTCTTCGAGATTCACGCGAAACGTCCTTATCGCCTCTTAGAAATTCGTAAAATTTTAAAAAATTCTACAGTTTTTCGAGATCTACGCAAGACATCCCCGTTTCCCCTAGAGATTCGACGAATCTTCCAAAATTCTTCAAAGCCTAAGCAAATTATCCCAATTTTCCCCTAGAGATTAGTCAAATCATTCGAAATTCTTCAAAACTTAAGCAAATTATCCTCGTTTCCTCGTAAAAATTAATCGAATCTTCCGGAATTCTTCAAAGTCTACGCGAGCTATCCCCCTTTTCCCCCGAGAATGCGCCAGATCATCGAAACTTCGAAAACCGCTCCTTCGCTTCTCCATCCTCGCATCCGTCAGAAAATCGCAGCTGAACGTGGAATCGGAAAGATACAGGAGAGAAACGGGATCCTCTCTCGCCGGAGATAAGGGACGATAAGAAAGAACGTGGACTGCACTTACGATCGGGTGGATTCTGTGATACATGGATCCAGTTCAGCCGAACGTATCGTATCAGATCCAAGCGGATCAGGCGTGCAATTCCCACAGGGGAATTCTACTCGCGGAAATGCGTAGTTTGCTGGCCACAGTGGAAACAGTAAACCAGATGGCCTGTAAAGCGTCGAGAAGCGTCGCCACCGCGCCGGTGCACACGCGGACACGCGAGAACCGAAGAAAATTGAAGAGCCGATCCGCTCGCCGTCTTCCTGCTCCTCTTGTTTCTCTCCCTCTCATCTTGCCTCTTCTCCGAGGGCTGATCGGCACGTGGATTCTGCAGGGGGGCTGGGGGGGATCTAAAACAGGAGCAGCGCTCCTCGACGATGGAAGAATCGAACGGCGAACGTTCGAGGGCGACCGTTTGCTTTCGTTTCGTCGAAATCGCCCAACCATTTATCATCGACGGTGGTAGGGGGTAGGGGGGGGGGGGCGTTTAAATCACACGTTGTGACAATTTTAATGCATTTCTAATTGGACACCGGTGTGCCTCTCTCAGCCGAAGAAACAGCTTCGAGTAACAAGCCCCACTAATATTCTCGCTGTTGACGAATTTACGGATGCACCGTCTCGTGTTTTTGAGCTTCCATTTAAGCCTTCGATGATCCCAATGCATTTTTAATGGGGGAGGGAGAGCAGATCCTTTGGTCATCCAATCAGGAAAGTGTCCGGGTCCTCCTTTTTTGGAAGTAATGATCTTGCGAAGGAAAGCGTACCAGCACGCATCACGAAATTGGTATTCCCCGTTGCTGCTGCTCCGCGCACGGAATGCGACGAATCCGATCCGCCGTCTTTCGTCGCAGCACGCGACACTCCTCCTGAAGATGACGGGGTCGGATTCCGTCCTCTGTCATCTCTGCGTCAGTTCCGATGTCTCCGTTATCGGGGCTGACGATCGTCCACCGAAAGCTTGGTAGCCGCTGGAAATTAATCTTCGTGCTGGCCACGCGTTGGATCCACCGGAGATGGATAGGATTCTGCTCACGGCTGCGAATTTGCCTTATCTCTGATCTCCGGCCGACCGCGCATCATTCTATAAATTACAACGTAACGCGGCGATGCTGCCACGAATACGACCGCGTTCACAGGTATTTTGCGGCTGACGGAAAGAATGCGGCCCCTATTGGCGGCAGACCGTTCCCGTGAGCCCGCCACCATCTCTCGGACGCAATCGTGAAAACAGGGCAAACGTATCCACTCTGGTAATTGGCCAAAATTATAACGTTTACGAATCGTGTCGTGCAACCTCTTACGACGAAAGTACCGTAAGGAGATGACCAATCTAAGAAATGCGGGTGTAATTAGTCGTGTACCCTTTATAGGCTCACCTTTCTTCAGAAAGAAACCAAGAAACAAAGGGTACAAAGAAACAAAGAAACAGTGAAACAACGAAACAAAGGCAATAATTGTTAAAATAAGGCACGCATATTTTCGTTGTTGGTCAAAACAAAAAGAAATCGACGGATCGTGTCGTACTACAAGGAGCTAGTGAGATGACCAATCTAAGAAATGCGAGTCTAATTAGTCATAGGCTTTCTTTAGAAATCAAGAAATCAAGAAACAAAGAAACAATGAAACACAGGCAATAATTGTAAAAATAAGACGCCCATATTTTCGTTATTGATCGAAACAAAAAGAAATCGACGCCTGACGAAAAAAATTGGGTGGTGCAAACGAACTACCCTTCTCACCCCTCTGCCATCCCGTTCGCCAACTTACCAGCTCCCTACAGTAATTGGGCGGTCCCAACGAAGTGTCCGTTGAAACACTACCCGTTGCCCCCCTGTTATTCTTCCCTTTAAACGAACAATGCTCCTGAATCGCGAAAGTGGAACAGGAAAGAGGGTACGACAGCCTTGTTTTTCTCGCGGTCGCGCAGAAATTTCTCGAGATCCGCTTCTGGGAACGGAATTTGGTCGCAGGTCCGATAACGCTCGAGCAATTTATTATAATTATACATGATGTAACGGTGCCCGTCAGAATTCGTGATCGGGGGGCCACGGTTAGAATGTGCACGCGCGCGTTTAAGATCACGGTGGCGCGGACGAATATTTGACTTTCCTGTAGAGATAAAGGGATGCGTGAATGTTACAGCAACCGGCGGCCCCGGGAGGCCGCTTTGTTTTCGATTTCAAACGATCGCACCACGATCGAGAGATCTCGTTGGCCGGCCAACGAGACGAGTGCACCCACTATGCGTGGGCGCGCGATTGCGCAATACGATCCGAAATTCAAATTGCGGCTTCCACGAAGCGCGCGAGGATCGGCGTCTCTCCTGCCGGATTCCAGGTACTCCTTATCTCGATTGCTGTCTGCCTCCACCGAGGTGGGGGAGGGAGAGAGAGAGAGAGAGAACGAGAGATCTGTTCGAGCCATGCAAATTGCACCATTTCCATTTTTTCTCCTCCTTTTCTGCGTCCCCTCGCGTTGCCTTCTCCCCCTTGACCGAGGCTGTGTGTGCCCGCCTCGACGACTTCTCTTCGCTTCACCATTCCCCCCCCCTCCCTCTTTCTTTCTCTTTCTTCGACTGTCCAGCTCGCTCCGTTCCACGTTTGTTTCCTGTTTCAGTCGAAAAAAATAATTTGCCAAAGACGTGGGCGACGCGACGGCTCGCGATTTTCATCCGAACCGCGTCGACAGTTCGACGTCGCTCGAAAGGGGTTAGAGAGTGAGAAAATCCAAGGAACCGGCCCGATATTGTGGCGACGTTTCGGAGCCCGCGGAGAAAGTCATCGAACTTGCCGACTGTTGCGCGTTATCGCCGCCTTCTGCGACGAATCGATGACTCCGTGAAGGTGACGCAGGACGATACGCTCAGGAGAGTGTTTTAAAACGGTATAAACACCGCAGGCTGCACGTGTACTGATTATTTGGTTGATGCGTATGAAATTGAATATAGCGGTCTAAACAGGAAGATTTGTAATAAAATAACCGTTCCAGCTTAATTTTTTAATGAATGAATATCTCTTTGATGAAAGGAACAGCTTCCTTTCATTTGTCAATTATCTATTGATAATTTACTAATTATAAATTTAATACTTTATAAATGACTTATCATTTTATCAGTTTATTTTGTAAAAATTATTTCTGTATTGCATACCACGGTGACACCCTTTAATATTCATTTATCCTTACTCCTTTAATCTTTAATTATAAATCTTTAATTAGTAATTTACTAATTATAAATTTAATGCTTTATAAATGATTTATCAATCTATCAATTTAGTTTGCAAGAATTATTTCGATATTGCTTACCACGATGCCACCCTTTAAGTTCAATTAATTAACTAATTAATCAATAGCCACCTACAATGTTTATAATCAAGCCCAAATATTTGATACTATTTCGCTTTCTTAATTTTGGTAAAACCTGCATGCATCGGATCTCCGGTATAAAGCAGAACAGAAGTTTCGCTCCGTTCGCGATCATCACAACTTCACGCAGACCACATCCCTAATGGGTGACGAATTTTTCCGATTGCCCGACGAATTTTTCCAACCTGAATCCATCGGTCAGTGACAGTTGAGGCGGTCCGAAATTTCCATTGGGTCCCAAGGAAACGCAGGCAGTCACCAGCCGACCTCACTTCTAGCATATCAATCGGACGATCCAGATTAATATGACGCGGATGGTCCAGGACGGCCGGTTCCGCTCTATTCTCCTCATCCTTGTCCGCGGCACGGGGGGCCTGACAAGGCCGACGGATGAGTGTTACGAGTGCAAACAACAGTTTGATGGCGAGGCAAGGCCCCGCGTTATTTATTTTGGTACGTCTAGACGCCAGATTGTCTGTCCGTACGTCCGTATCGCGACGGAGGATTCGGAGGTGACGTCAGACGGTGGCTGCTGTGTTGCATCGTCGAAGAGATCCAACGATTCGGCTTTGCCTCTCCTCTTTGCCCGAGATCAAATTGCATCCTCTCTCTCTTTCGCCTCGCGTCTGTCCTGCTCCCCCTTTTCTTCCCCCTGCCCTGCCCCCTCGCCCCTTTTTGTACATTTAAATACGTGCACGTGTCTGCGTGCAACGCGGAGTGCCCCGCTATGATATGCACGCGTGATCCAAACGCATTGGTCAATATGGCGACGACGACGACGACGACGAAGATGCTTGTTGCAGCAGGGGGTGAATAAAGTGTCCCTCGTTTTCTCTGTCTCTCTGTTCCCGCCCATTTGTTTACAGACCCGCTGACCCTGCGCGACTTTCTGCATGACAATTCGACTCCAGAAAGATCGCTTGCACCCGGCTAAATTTACCCTATAATCCTGCCCGCTGGCCGTCGCTGCACCGTCGGTGGCTCGCCTCGACGAAATCTACCGATTTCAGAATTTTCCAGCTAGGATCGTGGTGCAGGCAGATCGTGCGCGGATTACCGCGGAGACTACGGTGGCCGGCTGCCAATTGGAATTAATCTTCGATAGAGAGATAGTATTCCCTATTACGACACGCGCCTCTGGCTGGTTTTAGGCAGATTGGCCAAAAGCAGGGGGAGAATAGCGCGCGGGCTAAATCCGTCTTTCTTCTGGGAATGGTTCACAGGAAGCTTGTCCGACGCGTCCGCGAGGGCCACGATAGGTTTCTTGAAAATGAATCGATAAGGGTGCCGATCTGAGAATAGATGGCGGAAGAATTTTCGAGCGTCGAGTGTTTCCAGCCCCAGCCACCATTATATTCGTATCGCGAATGATTTACCACGGCCCGGCAGACGCTCGAATGGCCGATGTCTGTCCACCGTTAGACAGGCGGCGGGCCAGACAGGTTCAGAGAACCGAATCCTTTAACCCAATTCTCAGATCCGACCGTGTCGTCGCAATTTACGTCAGGCCCGACCTGAAAACGACGGATTTACGAGCAACGCCGATCTCTTCGTCCCGGCCGGGGTTAACGGCGGGAGAGAAGTGTCGCTTGTGGTCGAGATGGAAATCGCGAGAGGGAAAATTTTCACAAATTTATGGATTTTCACACGGATCTCCTTCCGATCCGAGGAGATCCGATCGACGAGCACACGAGCACATATTTTTCGTCCCGCTTTGTCTCTCTCCCGGCCTTTCTCTCTCCCTCTCTCTCTCTTTCTCTCTCTCGGTCTCCGCTTGTTTTCCCCCCCTCCCCCCTCTTTCCACCGTTCCCGTTCTTCTTTTTGGGCCCCCGTCGTCGACGTGCGTTGCCACGCATCGTATTTTCACGCACGCACGCGGAGGCTGCATTTATTAAAAGCGATACATTATGATTCAAAGATCATATCTTTCGATTCGTCTAGACGGCGGAGAGGGAGACACCCTATAAAGTCGTATGTGGTTGCCCCTGAAACGAGCAGCCGAATACAAGGTGCCTCCGCGCGCTCGTTTCTTCACGCCATTTTTCGCCTCCGTTTCTACGTTTCCACCTTCTGCCCCGGGTCGCGTACGAGTCGGCGCTCTTGCACGGGCGCGGGAAAACGCGCCTCCTCTTCCCGTGGCGAACGTGGAGAGCCAGGCATTCCGAAACGCGCGGAAACATGTAGCCGCTGCTACAACAATATTCACGATAGTCACCAGGATCACGCGCGTTCGAACCTGTGGAATCGAGGCTGCGTTCCGATAAACGGTCGATCGGATCGAGCGTTCCGAAACTGGGTCCCGAAGAAAGGTGACACGTCCTGGTATTTAAATAGAAAGGAGGGTACCGAAGGGATAGTCGAAGGGAAAAAGGGAAAAAGCGCTGAGCTCCCGAAGTCGGCGCGGAAAATCGAGCAAGCGACCGCAACAACGACAACAACGACGCCGCTGACGACGACGACGACGACGACGACGACGACGACGACGACGACGAAGACGACGACGAAGAAGAGGAAGAAGAGGCGAACGCGATAAAGCGCCGCGGAGAGAGAGAAAAGGCAGTCGTCCACGGGATTTCGGCGAGCGAGGGAAAGGGATTGCCACACGCGCTCGGCGGGTGGAGCGAGAGGAACAGACGCACCGGGAGAAAGAGAAAGGAGGAAGAGGAAGAAAAAAACGAGCGATCGTAGTAACACCGGCGCATCTCCTCTCGCGGGCTCGTGCTTGTCTCGGAATTAGTGAGTAGACAGAATTATGTCCGTGAACAGGCCGGCTCCGCTCAGTTGAGACTTACTGCTCAGCCCGTGCACACGCATGCCACGAATCTTTCCTACTTACACATACACCGCGGCTTCCTGATGCGATTAGACTAGTCCGCGAGCACCCGCCGGCTCCGGATCACGGACCAGTTTGTTTAACACTTGCTCGTAACTCAGACACAGACCAGCCGACGCGTCTTCCGTCAACGTCTGCCCGCTTGCCATCCTCTCTGTCTCTCTCTCTTTCTGTCTCTCTCTCTGGGTCACTCGCTTTGAGCCGGGTAGAGCGCGCGCGATTTTTTTCACCGGGGCATCGTCGGCTCCGGCTAAACTTCATCGACGGTCGTGGACAGAGAGGTATCTAACGCGAGGAATAGGATGGAGGACTCCGAAGAACGATAACAGTGGCCGTGTTTCGCGTGTCCGTGACCAAGGTAGCGCCGTTTGTTGCACTTCGAAACGATTTCGAGAGATAGACAGGCCGAGGAGGGATCTCAGTGAGAGTTTGCTAGGTAACGTTCAGTAGAATCCATAGGAAGAGGACTTCGCCGTCATGGGATTCTTCAGGTTCTTCGTGCTGCTGTTGGTTGTCTCGATCATGAACAGTGTGTTGTGCCATCATCATCGTCGCGGTGTCCATGTGGACGAACGGAAGAAAGGGGATCTGATGGAGCACATGAAGAGGTACGCAGCCAGGAACGAGGAGAACGTGGTGCTGTCCGAGGGCGAGCAGAGCAGGAGGAATCTGAACGGCGAGGATGCCAAGGGTACCTTGCCGTTCAGCGAGAGGAGGCTGGAGAAGATGCTGGAGAAAGCGATCCTGAAGATAATCACCGGCGACCTAAGCACCGGTGACATGTTGCTGTTGAAGAGTCTGAATTACAGCCTCGAAGAGGTTCTGGCGATTCGCGAGAGGGAACTCAGCAAGAAGAAGGACGACGAGCTTAGGAAGAAGGAGAATATGAAGTCCTGGACGAAGACGCTGTACGGTGACGGGGAGAGGAAGAAAGGATACTGGGACAAGAACACCATGGATCGTTCCGCATCGAGGAACCCCGATTTCGAGGACACGAAACGAGAAGGTAAAAAGAACCGCCACGTGGACAAATCCTTTTACAAGGACTTCGACTTCGAGGCGTACAACCGACAGGCCATCCTCGATTACGAGAACCTGCCGTCCAATCTGGAGTTCCAGCAGTCCTGGTCGGAGCCAACAGCCGTCGACTACGAGGAGGCCACCAAAGCTTCCAAGGAAGAGGAGGCGGTGAATAACGTTCACCGTGATTTTGACCGGGCCATGGAGCCTCACGTGGTCTTCAAGATCCGCTACGACGATTCTGAGTTCGACTCCGGTTCCAACGAGAACACCAAAAATCGTCCCAAGACTACTTCCAAGCATCATGCTCCTTTGACGACCAGGCACACGACTCCTAGGAGCATTGGCAATTCCTTTCACGTATCGACACCGTCAACGTTGTCTTCAACTACTGCTGCTGCTGTGCCTTTGGTCTATCAGCTGAGCAGTGATTACTCGAACAACGTTCGTTCCACCACAACCACGTCTTCGACTTCGAGTACGACCAGCACGACGGAGAGTGTGGTCGCCGATGAAATGTTGAAGGACAAAAACAGCACGAACACCGTTCTTCCCAACGCTAATTCCACCGACGAGATGGTGGTATCCAGAGGCGAGGAGAAACCGAGTGAAACTAAACGGATCAGTGAGTACGAGGGACTCGAGTGGGTCGAGGATGACGTTTACAGGGTGATCCCCGAATTCGTGGACTCTCTCGGCTTCGAGAACACGGAAGAGAACGAGACGTCTAACTACGAGGACTTCAACAACCACGATTCTCGATTGAACTGGAACCTCGAGGAGAACGAGAACGACACATCCGAGTACCAGAACGACGCTCCCGATTCTGTGAAACCTCAGATGGCCAACAGCAACGTAACCGCGAGCAATCTTCCTATTGCGAATCTGTCAACCTATCTACAAGTGGCCATCGAGCATCGGCGAGGGTAAGTCCAGCCAATTGTTCTCATACTCTCTATATTTCTCGAATCTGTGCTACATCAACATCCGTCGATGTTTCATTAGGTAAGACAATTGACGGCCCGTACTATTACGCAGAGCTTGAACACAGATTCGATTTACGAGAAAGAGTTATGTACAATGTTACAGAAAAGAGAAACTGGTAGCCTCTAACTTTTCCTCATTCGTTACGTCACGTTAAATGTTCATCGTGTGCCCCGCTTTGCAAAACGGCAAACGCATAAATGGTATCTATAAAATGTGCTTTTTGTGTCTTTTAGAGGAAACGTTACCTCAAGCTTCGACAGGTAAGCCCCCCCTCCCCCTACGATGGGACACTATGATCGCTTTTTTGGGTAAGGGACTACTCGTTCGTCGAGTAAAACGGACGGACAGAAGATTCTGTCGGATCTTACTTCTTTTTTTTTTCTTTTGTTTTGTTACCCCGCAACCGGCTTTCTTTCTGGCTTGGCTTGCATAATCTAAAAATACATTCTCTTCATCACGGTTATCTCATTGCTCGTATTGCATGAGACACGATTTATCGCGATAACAACGGGAGATCTATTCCCCGCGGAGGTGTGTTGTGTCTGCATGAAAAGGTAACGCTCGTCCCTCTCCCCCCCCCCCACCTTTCTTCCCCCCCGGCCCTTATCTCTCCCTTAATTATCACGACGAAGAGAAAAAGGCAAACAGTTTTCCAGCCACGTAACCGCGAGGGCCGCGCAGGCGAACGCTTCGACGACAAAGACGTTCCCGACGAACCATTGCCCCCGCCACGTAAAAATATCTCGATGGCCCGTAAAAATATCGTGACGAAACGAAGAGCCGCGAAGCGCCACCGAATTTCTACGCCTCAAACTGACCAACGTCCGCTCTTCGTCTCGCTCTTCCTCCTCGACCTTTTTTTACGCAAAATGAAAATAAGCAAAAAAAGAGGGAGAGAGAAAAAAAGAAAGAAAAACCCGCAGAATTTACAAAAGAGATCAGCGAATTCTCATAGTCGAAGCGTCACGAAACGTCATCGGAACAAGGTCGGTCGTCCGGATGATCTTGCCGCACAGGGGGTGGTGGTCTAATATTAAAGCCGGTGATTCATGGCGGCGTGGTGAAAAATTTCGGTGACAAACGAAGAATAATTCGCGGAGCGGAGGAGCGCGCGCGCGCGCGCTCGCGCACGCGTACATATAATCTTTTCGAAAGATATGCGCGAGGACGGAGGGAGCAGCGGAGCCGGGAAGGACGCGGCGGTGGAAATTCCGCCGTGGTCCCTAGCTATGTTTTTAAATCGCCCTCCTTCTCCTCCGCGCCACCTCGACCTCTCTTCTCGCGCGGGTGCGAAGGCGTTTCTTTTATTTTATTAAGTCTAGACGCGTAAATGCATTCGTGTCGGCACTGGCGTAGCCTGCTGAGAGAGAGAGTCCTCCGGTGAGCACACGCCGCGCCGCCTCGTTCCGTCCGCCTCCTCGATGCGCCTGAGCAGCGCCGGGGACGATCCGGAGACGGCGATCCGTGGTGGAACACCGGAATCCGCGGTGTCCTTCGTTCTTGTCGCTCGTGATCGTCGTGAGGGTTACCTCTCAATTAAAGCCCGGAGAGAAAAGAAAGAAGGAAACACAATCAAACAACCGCGCCGGGGTTACTTCATCCCGTGAGGGGTTACACGTGTTATTCAACGATAACAATGTGGATTAAGGACGCGGGTGATTAGGCGAAGAGGGCCGAGGAAAGTGGTTCTGACGTATCGGACGGATTAATTTGTTTTTTACAATGCGAACAATCGAGCCCGGGGGACGCTGTTGGGATGGCGACCGCGTGCACGGGCACCGAGTTGAGCACCCCCGTAATCACCGGGTGTCTAGTCAGACTGCAGTTAGGACTGCTCTCTTACGAGGTTATGTAACACATTTCAATTTAATGCGCTGACCTTGTCTATGCGTCTCTCTTCCTATGCCGACGAAGACGATGCGAGCCGCGCGACGAAGAGAGAGGAGGAAGTTTTCGCCAGTGGCTCTCCCCACCTTGCCGCCAGACGATGCAACCGTGCATTTTTTGGTGGTCGCCCAATCAGGCCGTCGTTCACCGTTTCGCGGTGTGCGAAACGTTTTCCACCGCCTCGCGACCACCCCGCCACCGCAGCCAATCATCCGCGCGTCGCGTTCTTGGTCCTCGTTAGATACCCGAAGTTTTCTTTTTCCTGCATCCAGTTCGATTGGCAAAACAAAAATCGTTCAAAAAGTCGGTCCCATCGTTTTCCCCTTCTAAATCGAAGAACCGCATTACGGAGAAAGAGGTCCTCCATATGGATGAAACGGAAGTTCGCCGAAGCAACCGAAGAAATCCTCCGGTTCAGATTCCCACGTGTCGACGTTACTTCGTGTTCGTCCGAAGGCTGTTACAAAACCAGCGTAACGCAGCCAATTTTCTTAATACGGTACTCAGGAAGGATCACTGGATTCATTCTCATGATGCAACGGCCTCCAGACACCCGAGTCCTTCCCTTTCCCAGACGGCAGACAGACGTGACACGTACGCAACGAGACGCTGTAGAATGCGTGACTTGGACGCGGCTAGATTAACGAGCATGTCTAGAATCGAATACAACTCGTTGAGATTTCGTGGCGAGATTCCCGTCACTGTGCTCTCCTGCCTACCAGTCTTTCCGCTTCCACGGAGGGGTTCCTGTGGAAAAAAAGAAAAGTGGGACAAGCTTGGATGGAGGCTCAGCAAAAACGAAAAAAAGGAAAAAAGAAATTCCTCCAAGTCCCCCCTCTGACACCCAGCCATCGAACGACGAAGAGTATCCTCGTGACTTGCGACCAGTCCCCCATTGTTTAGGGAAAAGCGCTTCTGGTTGTTTGTCGAGCAGCAACGAGGTCGTTGACGTGCGATCGGCTGCGCTCAAAAGTCCAAGTGGGCGTTCGAGCGCAGCAATCCTTGCCAGTGACGCAGAGAAAAGACGTTCCTCCTTTTTTCCTTGCCCGGTTAACGACTTAGAGCCTCCATTATGCAATCCCGTAATCTCACCTGATCGTCGGCACGAGTTTTTCTGGCTCGAGACACTCTTCTTCTTCTTCTTTCGAAGATGTTGAACTCTCTATGACCGGGGAAATCCATCGTGCTCGAAGGTAGAAATTTTTATCCGTTACGCGGGTTAATTTTGGGATGAGACGTAGCAAGGGGAAAAGACAGACATAATTGATGAAAGGGACTAAGATTCTAGTTGCAACAGGAATATATCAACGGATCCCTGCCAGCTGAGGCGACGGGGTACCAGCAATCGCGTCGGCTCTTGCGCCTCGTCGCGTCTAGCCAGTGTCTAGAACACATAATAAATACCTCTGATCTACACTATGAACTCTATGGGTCACTGACCACAGTCCATTGGCTTACCATTCTACCCGGAAGAGCTTGCACGCATCTCCGAGTGAACATTTTTCTACGTCACACGGTGCAGACGCGAAGTTCTTTGACTACCTCTACCTCTTCTGTTCGATTTTACACCTTAACTATGTTCTCGATCTCAACCTACTAATAGATTGAAACGATACCTTCCCCTATTGACACATCTGTTCGAGCACTCTCGTCGGAAGCTTGTCGACTGCCGTGATTTTTCCATCGCCCTTTCGTCTTTCCGTAATACCAACCCATAAATCTAATCTTTTCTTTGCAGCCAGGGTGAAAAGGCCATCGAGGACATTAAATCACGAGTCCTGGCGTTCACCGGTAGGTTCAACCTCAGCACCAATGCCAACCAGGTACAACGCGAACGGTTGACCATGTTCTCGCCTACTTGTAAGTCACTCGATCGATTTATTTGATTGTCCAAATATTCGTACGCGATATTCGATCGCGGAATTGAAAATTTGGCTCCCCTCGATCAGGTCAGATACCAAGGAATACGGACCAGGACGCTTGGACGGATCCGTTCTCCATGAACATGCATTTCCAGCTGAACCTGACCTCTAGCGACCACGTGGTAGCGGCTAAATTGAGACTGTTCAAATTGCCGCAGGAAAACGTGACTTCCTCCTTTGACGAGGAAGAGGAAGATGAAAAGAAAATCAGGATATCGGTCTACTATTATACCAAATCGTTGAAGAGGCACCGATGTAAGTTTCAGAGAAACTCATTTTCCGTTCGTTGAATTCTAACGAGAACGATATTAATAATCAAATTTATTTGTCTTAACAGCGAAGAAACGCTTGATGGACTCAGTGGTGACGTCTCTCACCTCCAAAGGCACTCATCTGGTGCTGGATGTTAGACAGGGTATTCGATTTTGGAAATTAAATCCTCGCAATCCTCATGGAAGCGGAAGCAACCACGGTTTGGTGGTACAAGTCGAGGATCAAGATGGCAGGCCGTTGAAACCGGCTCTTTATATTCAACAACCATCCTGCGCGGATCAGGACTCAGATCAGAAGGCATGTGAGTGTGTGCTCTAACAATACTAACTCCGATTTCAATTGCCTGCTTGCATACCTGCGTGACACTTAACACCGTGTGGCATAACAGATTTTTGAATGATAGATATACAGATGATACAGAAGACACGATCGTTGTTTGCAAATATTAGCTGCATTGGCGATTTTGTGTGATTTTCGTGATCCCGCGTTTATTTTAACCTCTCGTCGTTCTAAGACAAAAGTTTCTAATAACTAACTTAAAAGTTGAAAATTGTTTCGAACGAATGTATAGTTAGGTTCAGGAACAGCTTGTTGAAAATTCGAATTTTGTCTTAAGATGACGGGAGAATAGTTGCGAATATTTTGTTGGTAGTATTATTTGTTGGGCCGCAAATTTACATTTATTTTCCCTTACAGACCAGCGAGTACCTGCACTCTTCGTACGAGCCTGTACTCGTTATGTTCGCATCGTAAACGGCAAAACGGAGACGTACGTGAATTGCAGGCATTAGAGCGAAAGAAGAAACACTTACATGCAAATGGAGAGTAGGTGATCGTAAAAAGCACATTTTTCACTCGGGAAAAGAAGCAAGAATTACTTCTGCGTGAACAGCACCACGTTATCACGTGGTTTGAACGTGAACTAATACAAGTGCGAGGTGCACTTTTAAAGAAGTGATCTCCGATACATGACAGGTCCAAATCGATCACAGTGACTTTAAAAAATTTTTTTGTTTAAATGGAGAAACTAAATTTTCTACAGTTTCTAGCGTACAACAAAGTCTAAAGATATCAGTAATATTTTTAGGAAAATTTTCTATCGCTTTTTTACGAAAATCCTATTTGCAATATTTTGGGGATTTTTATTATTATAAGCGTGCAAAAGATTCTCTATAAAATGAGATAGATATATCCTCCCCACCATTTGAGTTGAATACTGTGCAGAGCTCGGGAGAATGTGCGCGGAAGAAATTAAATTTAACTGGTTGTAACTGGTTGTTCTTCGATACAGTTATAAAAATAGAGCATACGTATTTTCATTATTGGTTGAAACGGTAACATCAACGAATGGAAAGAATTGGATAGTTGCGAGTGAAGTACAGTAAAATTTAAATAACTAACTACTAGCCGCTAAAGGTAATCAGTCCCACTACTGGAGGGTATTGAGTGCCTCGTGAATAGTGTAATCCGATCCGGGCTCGAATATCGGTGAGACAATACGTATATAAAAATCAAACTTTTTTATTTTTGTTTTCTTTATTTTAAATTAAGCTTTTACCAGTAAATTTGTTAGATTTTTCCAATTTAAATGAGACCAAACATGAAATAATTTGGATAATATTTTCTTATTAATATTAGTTGTATCTCAAACTGTAAACGTAAAAATTATCGTAATTATTCAAATTATATCGCGTTTCGTCTTATTTTAACAAGAAAAACCTCATAAATGCATTGATAAAGATTTTATTAAAAAGAATTAAAGATAAATATTATTAATATTTTGCTTTCCTTCATTCGCTATCCTTTTCTACGTTTAGTACATACTTTTTAGCGCTGCACGGCGCATTCGAGAGGAGTGAAAAGCGCGCCAAAGTTGTGACAATGGTGAATGTGTGAAGAAGTGCGCGTAATCCCAGTAAAAGTTCTTTTATAGACTGTTTTTTAATTTAAAAAAGAAGTTAACTTAAAGATGAGGCGTCCTGTTATTTAAGTAAATTAGAGATAAGTTATATTTTATTGTTTCGTCTCGTTTCTTATTAACGTGCGTTCGAGCCGCGGCTTTCATGTCGGATCATGCCATTTTTCGGATAACGTTCAAATTAAATGTTAACACGATTTAACAATGTACATACCAGTGAAACCGAATCGGTAGATTGATACTAGTGGTTAGATTGTTGATTAGATTATTGATTAGATTACTTCCTTGACTTGTATGCAAAGTGTATGTATTGTATGTACAGCAAAGTGGTACACGCGTATACACGTCATGCCCATGACTGATGCAACCAAATGTAAGAGCTTAGAGGTAAATATTTATATTTTATATTAATTAAGCAGTGCAGAGCCTTGTATGCTCTGTATTATTATATTTTGAGTGGGACCACAAATAGGACTTTGCATTCTAACTGAAAGTTCTATCGGCACCAAATGTTTCATTTTGTGTATCTGTTCGTATGGTCCACCCAAAAGATTATGCTACTTACTATCATATATTGTTGTTGCTTAACAAATGAGACAACAAGTTTTTGCAAATCTTACATAATTCTTGTATATACTGTATATTTAATTGTCTGGTTGTGCAGAAATAAATGCATCAATGTCGAAACTTATTCCATTTTTACATTATATGCACTTTAAATTTGATTCTTATCCTTTTTAGAACATTTACACTTATTTTTAACATCTTTTATTTGAGCAAATGATATATATTAAGAAATATAATTTCTTGGAATGTAAATATTTCTATCATTTCTTTATAGAGAATACGTATTAATGTATTAAAATATTTGCCTTTTGTGTTTAACTGTTTTTTACCGCTTCTTAAGTAATTAATTGTTTCTATTAAGAGAAATTCATTTTGAGATAATACAATTATCAATGCATTTTCAAATACTTTTATTTTCAGTTAAATGTTTTCAAGGTAAGTGAATGAAATGATGTTCCAATAAATGAAATGATGATTGAGCTGCACATGTTAATAAGATACCATTCAATTCAATGATTTAAGTAGCTAGCTGGTTCAATAACTTTTATCTTGCTTCTCTAATAAGTAGTCTTTTTTAATTTGATTTATAGATTTATGTGAAAGTATAAAGAATGTATTTTTTGTCTTTATTATTTATTAACTTTAAACACTTTCTTAATTTTTTATCACAGTTAATGGTTATGCTTATCGTTTTATAAATTATTTTTAATATTATCTATAGCTTAACATACTCTGTTATTCAATGTAATTTTATATATAAATGTGTTGTTTCATATTATGTACAATAAATTGTATTTTGTTCCTTTTATTTTAGGTTTTATATTTTTTGAAAGTAAATCATTGCGTGTATCGTTGCTTCTGTACAAAAACAATTTTTTATTAAAAATGCTCATTGATAGGAAAAGTACATATAACATTTACAAAAGAATGGCCCATAACCGGGCCATTTTCGTTGTCAGAAAATAGAAAAATTACCGGCAACGATTCTTTTTTCTATGGTTGATTCGCGCTCGTGTGCTCTCCTCATTACAATAGACGAAATCGCTTTTATAAACTGAATGAAACTTGTATCCATTGTCGAAACACAGATTCATTTAGGTTGGCAATTTGAAATGCATCAAGATACACGAGTGTGTAATAAATAAACATGAACGCGTGACATGAAACGTTTTTTTTTTTTTCAACAATTCCTTCTTTTTCTTCCAAGATTAGTTAACCGGTTGCTGATCGAACAATACCATTAATAATTCACTCTACTTTTTCTATCATCAGATAATTAAATTTCACCTATATATCGTTGATTGAACAACACGCTTTAGCATTTTTATCATTAGTATATATCCTCTCCTTATATCTTCTTTGTATATTATCACGTTTTTCGAACTTATATACCCAACGTTATTAAGAATCCAATAAAGAAAAAATAAAGAATAGCAAGGACCCGTTTAGAGTTGATTTCATGAATCGTAGTGGAATATCGATGTGGAGTGTACAATTATGCGTTGAACACAGAAAAGAAAACACTTCCGTTGTGCTATACGATGAGCAGAAATTCACGTGAACTCATCATGATGTTTCGTTTCACGAGAACGAACGTATTTTTCGTTGAAGTAAAGCAACAATTCCTGCAACGGCTGTTGTCCGTGGTTACTCTTGAACACGTGTCGAAATACCGTCGGTTATCCGAAAAGTTCTTCGTTCTCCGTTGCACCACGGGCATCAATGACGTTAACGGTGCCTAGAATGACGAGCGTAACGTTTCTCAGTTCTTTCAACGACAATTCGATGAGTTCATTCTCTTCTATCCTCACGACGGAACGAACACGAGCTAGGCTCTGCCCTTTTTTCCCTCGTGAGCTGTAACGAGTCACTGACATTTTTTCAGGTATTGGACCTCGCAGACAAATCATCGAACGCGGGGATTTTTTTAGGACCTGTCTTGGCAACGACTCTTCAACGATAATCTGCTGTGACTCGCAGATCTGGCCTAGCTGTCGCGATCAAGGGAGTCCAGGGTGTCGTTGCTCGATGAATGGGTCAAGTCGCTCAGCTCGTCTAGGTGTTTCTGCTTTTTGCGGACGTTCCAATGCAAACACTCTGCCAGGGAATCGAACCAGTCGGTGATCTGATCGGCAGCGCAGATGCTAGGCACTGGGTATATGGAGGTGGTCACCCTTAGGCTAAAAAACAACAGGAAGGGATTAGTGATTTGCCGAAGAGAATCAATAGAATGTTGTGAGACACGAGAGTAACAGTAGATGAAGCATGAAGAGTACCATCAGCTTGCAGTACAGCCAACGTCTCGTTTCTAGGAGAAAGAGGGAACAGATCAAGATCTCGTCTTCTACCGCTTAAGAAACGAACATTTTAAGGCCGATTAGTGGTAGCTTTGAGGAAACCATTTTAAGTACCATGAGACACGAAAAAGAAGCAGTGGAATGAATTTGAAAGGGAAAACCCAAGTTTAAAGACGAACGGACGTTGCAAAAAGGTTGCAACGGACGTCTTGCGGTTCCGAATGAAAAGAGAGAAGATAGAGCAGACGGAAAGTCGTTTACGAAGTAACAGGACAGACCTGTCCCCGACACGTAGCTCTTGTTGATTGCGACCGTCGAAGGAGACGTAAGCTGTGCTGCGGGCGTTGCTGTTCGCCATTATCTGCAATAATCACGAGAAACGCAAATTAGACAGATCTAGTAAACGATTTCTTACCTGTCGCCGTGGAAGAGCTCCTGTCTGTTTCTACCGTCGAAGGACACCCACGACGTGTTCCTACTGTCCGGTGAAACAGAGATCTGCGACAGGAAAGATGATCTCTGGTTAACTTTCTGTAACGCTACACAGTATTCTCTAGGAACTGTTTCGCCTTGTTTAACGGTCGCAGCCTCCTGTAGGTGGCACATGGCGTGCGTTCACCAGAGCACGCTATCAAGAGCGAGAGTTCAACAATTTTTTTGAAAACCACCAACAACGGAGCAGCGCACGGTCTGGGAATGCAGACATCTACCAGGACCAAGTTTCCTTCTATGGGGCAACGTCACGGACCAGAGGTCCGGATGCCACCACGATAATAGATCTCTACTGACCCACACGGAAAAAGCGAATCATGCTAACACTACCGGCTGTATTATACTGATTCAAGAACTTCGTACAGACTTTAGTGGTCTACCAGTTATTAATATACTACATACTATCAATAGTACAGTACAGTACACTAATATACATTGCACTAGATAGTCTACAAAGAATTTATAATGATTATACCGAGGATATGATTGGGAACTAATTTTTTAACATCACGTTTTATGGAAGTCCCTTTTCTTTCTCAACGACGAAACCTGCGCTGCCTATAAAAGGCGGTCAGCACATTTGCACGGCGAGGTGAAAAAATTCGGAAATACCTTCAGCTCGACGCCGGCGGGCACAACGATCGGCCTGAAGGACAAGGAGTGAGGGCAGATCGGTGTGATCATGATCGCAGGTACCGAAGGATGAATCATGCTGGCACCAGCCGCGACAGCGTACGCTGTGGACCCGGTCGGCGTGCTTACGATCAGCCCGTCACCCTGCACGCTGGTCACATGTTTGCCGTCGATGAAGAGGTCGATGTTCGAGAGGTACGGGGAAGGGCCTCGGTCGACCACGACCTCGTTCAGCACCAGCAGATTCGTCGGCGGCTTTGTTTCCTTGCTCTCCTCTCCTTTTCGCATGATGATACATCTCAGCCGGCTCCTCAGGGTCAAGGCCGCGTGACCTAAAGGCGAGGCCAATACTCGTCAGATTTATAACCGGCTGTTTTTAACACGTTTTTAACGTCATCAATCTGTTACGGGGCGTTAATAAATTTTTAGCGGACGTTCTTTCGCTCTTTCTGTTTTCACATGTATACTGTGAATACGCCGAAGGAACGAAGAATGCTGATGAACGATAGGCAGGTAGGTAGGTAGGTACGTTTGTCTGGTTGTGAGATTCAGTGATTTAACAATGATGCCGATGATCGTCGTTACGAGCGACGGTGGCAATAATGACGAAGTTGGTTATTTATTGCCGCACAATAAGAGTGTTCACGCATGTTTATTTCAATCCCGGCATTCCTCTCAAAATCCCGCTTTTTTTTTCGTCACACGCAACTCCTTTTAACGTCGATGATGAATGCCGAACACGCGGGAGAGTTATTAGCAGTGTGTGTAATCGCGCCGGAGGATAACTGCGAAGAAATGTCGTGTGATGAGTTGCGCGCTATCGCGTTCTCCACTGACTATCGAAAAGGGGGACGAAAGAAAGTGTCGAAGGACGCCGATTATTCCCATCGCGAGCGGGAAACAGTGTCGGGAAATCGTGGTCTCTTACCTTCCAACACGTTCGTCACTTGTTCCTGGAAGTTGTCGAATTCAAAAGGCGTGAGGAACCCCAGGGAGCCAAGATGGAACGCCATCACCGGCGGTACCGACTGTTGGAAAAGCAAGCTTGCGTACAAGAGGGTCCCATCGCCACCCAAGCAGACGATGAAGTCGATACGATCCTTGAAGGGGAATACATTTTAATGTTCGCTCTTGAATTAACCAGAAGGTCTGTCAAAAGATCGTCAACAGTGATTACCTGTAGGTCGTCGGTGCCATCCCTAAAGGTCTGCAGCCTGTCTCGAACGTCCTGGAACCTGGAGTCCCTAGCCAAAGCTGGATCTTCTAACACAGACGCCTCGACGAACACTACCATTCGTTTCTCCTGCGAAAAAGTCGTTACGTCAAGCTTCGCGGGGCACAAAAAAGAACATCGTTGCTGTTTGATCGTGGAACAAAAAAAGAAAAGCTTCACGTGACACTGTGACGGCAACCGATAATGACGCTAAGTCATCAATGATAAAACGTTTGAAAACAAAAAATTGTCAAGTCATGTAATTGGAAAATGTACATGCTGGCACGAAACGTTGTCGGGGCGAAACTAGCCCAGGCTATGAAACCGAATGAAAGTATAATGCGGTATAAGTAATTCATTTACGTCCCAACACCATTTCCCTGCGTTTCCATTCAATTCGATGTCAGCGTTTATTCTGAATTTATTCACGGCGACTCCGATAATCGTGCCCGTGGAACTTTTCGTTATAAATTATGTAAGAGGTGCGCGGGACAAGTCGGATATCGATAGTCGTACCGACTCGTGGTGCCTTACCTCTATCAGCCATGTGACCAGCTGTACGAACGGCGGTAGCACCGAGGAATCGCGGACCTTCTTGATGACCAGAACAGTAAGCGGCGGCTTGTACCACGTCAACCTCTGAGAGGCTGGATCTTGTATGGTCCTGCAACGAAACGTACACTGTATCCATTTGCAAGTTTCATCGAATGAAGCTTGTCGTCAACGGGGTACAGCCCTGATAATTACATAAAACTATGAGATCTATGGATCTTGGTGTGTAACACCGCCGTTGAACACCCTCGCGAAACGATCGACATTGATTACTGATAATGAGCGTTCTAGGGGTGGTCTCGAGGTGTTCTATGCCCCGATTGGTAGAGGAATCTTTTGCATGCAAGAACGAACCGAAACGTTTCACGTTGCTTAATAACAACTGACACTTATTGCATGTAATTGTGCAGGGGAGCGCCATGCGCCCATTTATAATTAAAATACTTGCTGATCGGGCTGCTTGATATTAATAAAAACGCCGAACGTATTTCCGCGGGCGACCTGAGCCCGTCTTTATACAAAGGGAATCGATCGATCGTGAGGGAGCTTATCATTGAATTAGGGTCGCGAGGATCAAAGGTGCGAATGGGTGCATAATACGTATGAACAGAGGATGACCGTTACCTTTACGGTTTTTATTCTATTTACCATCGCTATCGATTCGAAAACTTATTTCTTTTAATTTAAAGGAACGTTCGACTGCTATAATAACGAGTAGTACAGTTGAAAACAGTTTAGGAAGAAATTACGTCGCGGACGACATTTATGGAAAAATATGTCAGTGGTGAAATACATTGTCGATAGCTAATTTTGGTTTTACTTGTTTTTCGATCGGATCGATTTAGATAACTTTTTAATTGCCGCACGATCCATCAATCATCTATTACCGATAAGCCTTCCCAGCGAAAGATCGATTCTAATTGCTTGAGGGGCGTAAACCCGCGCAGAAAAATTGAGCTCGATTCGTCGGTATAAACACATCTGTCAAAGGGCTTACCTGATAGTTCCAACCATGACGTGGTACCCGATTGAGAGTCGCGCTCGCACTGAACGTGGACCGAACACGGCACTACGTTTTTTAACGGTAAACAATCAGACGACGCGCAAGCGCACACGCGCTCGTATGCACGCGAGGAATCGCCACACGCATTCATATTCATAAATGCATAATACGTGAAACCAAAGCGCGTAACTTCGACCCGCGTGTTTTTCGTTTCGTCGTTCATTTTCATGGACATTCGTTGACTTTATTACGTCAATTAATGTCGAAGTCTAATTGTATTGGTGATGCATTGACAGTACCACGGTGCAAAAGTGTTAGAGTTCCTCTTGTAATGGCAATTTGATGATCTTGTTGTTACATGAAGATGAATTTACAGATATTGCCCCTTATTTGTCGACTGTTCAAGTTCTGGAGCAAGAGGAACCTTGATCTGAATATTGTGATAAACAGGAACAACGGAAACAAAACAGACGAAGGAAAAAGGAAATAAAATGTCTATACCGTTGAAAACAGATTATCAGGAAGTGGCGAATATGAGTTTATTGCAGAAGCATTCAACGATTAGTTGAAAGAGGTGTCAACAGAACGCTTTCGAACAGTTTTGCAATTGTCCATCGATGATACATCTTTGGATACACCAGGCAACTCTTGTTTTCTACTTAATTCAAATGTCCAGCTTATCTAACTTGTTCTACGTTACGTAACGCGAAACTTCTGATCAATTCGTATCGAAGTGCAAGTAACGAGAGTCGCCATTAATCTTATTTCTTCTGTCGATCTACACGTCATTCGAAGACGTTGTGTCCATGGAACGATTAACGAATCGCACATCTTACGGTCGGGCGCTGCGTTAACAATTAAGCAACATGCCATTGTTCGGTATTACGATGAGTTGTGAATTCATGAAACGGCTACACGTAGCAGCTTCGACACGTTGGCGAAGAGCAAAGAACGCGTTCACGTTTGTGCATTGTGATCTGTGATGTAACAACTGTGTATCCGACAATCCGGTCGTGACTAGACAGCGTTTGCCGCTTCGTTATTATATAATGGACACTGTCGCACGGCCATTGATAGCGATATCACGAGCGGCAAACTGTTACGCGGAAAGGAACGAGGATTTCGTGCTCGCGATCGCTCCTCGACCTGTTTCCCCGACAATGTTCCGTTGAACGCAGGATTTATAGAGCCGCTTTCTAATTCGCACTGACAAAACAGCGGGCTTAGGCTCGCTTAAGAAGTCATTGTCACGAATAATCAGGTCAAGATACTCGCGTGCAGCGTCGAACAGCTCGCTTTCCTTCGCTTCGTAAACAGACACCGTCCAATTAAGCTGGACAAGCCGAAGAAAAGCGGGCCGGCACAAGTTTTACGGCTTCGTAACAATTGAGCGTGACTACTTTCTGGAGACACCAGAGTCTATCGGCCAGCCTAACAGCCCCTGTTTATCCGATAACGGCACCCAGGGGGAAGAGTATACTTACATGACCATCGCAGAATTCTTCATGATGCGCCCGCATGGCCCAAACTGTTGAATTGGACTGGGTGCGTTCAAACTTCTAGTCCTCCTGTGGACAAAAAGCAAAGAAAGGGTTAAACACAGATCGACCGAAAAATGTCCATCAAGACAATTGAATGACGTTCGTCTTTTTTTTTTTGCATTGCACCGTCTTCCTCCTTGGTCCTCTCAAACGGAAGTGGTGGAGGAAGACTAATATCTCGGTGGTGATAGAGGCAAGATAAAAGTTGGTAAGGTGCTTGGTCACGGGAAGTACTTTCAACCGGGTTACAGAGTACACATGCAAATTGATTCATAAACACTAGTGGTTACGTCGGCATTTTGCGAACAGGCCAACGAATTCATAATTAAGTTATTTGATTTAAGAGGCTAACAGTGGTGGCCGAGCAAACGCTCGTTTCATTGCTGTTCCTCACGACCTATGGGTGTGTTAACTCAAAGTCTGATAAAGCAGGATGGCAAAAAATGATGGTGAGGAAAAAGAAGGAGAAATGTAATCGCCACTACCGAGATAATAAATGCGTATCATACTTTGAGTTGTTCTGGAACATGCTAGAAAACGTGATGGAATTTTTTTTTTTTAATCGTGTGTCTCTTAATGATGCCGGGTAACACGTTTTTTAACCGAACAACATATGTGAGCATTCCGTCAGGAATGTCAGCGACCCTTCTTAATTGTGGAAAAAACACACGCGTATGCATAGTAAGTATCTTTTGTTTTTCAATTCATCGTGAAAAGTATTAAACAACAAAAGATACGTCAACAGTTTCGTGGAATGAATCACCGTGATTATTTGAACGATCTTTTCTTGCCTTAAAAGCTATGCAAATTCACACGGATTTGTCGTTAAGTAATTATTGTAGATTCTTCTCGTTCTTTTCTTTCTCCGATCCACCTTCAATTTAATTGCACGCTTTTGTTACAAACTCGATGTCGATTGTTGTATCAGAGAGAGAGAGAGAATAGTTTCTACCTGAGCTTCCTCATCCGTGGAGTACTCTCAATTGGTGAGGTGATCGATCTATGTGCCATAGGATGAAGCAGGTCATAATTAATATCCAGATGGCCGTTGATCTGGATGTCGATCAGCGGCGAAACTTGATCCGTCATTTTTCAAGGTACGTGATTAAAACAACAACTTCTATTTCTCGACTTTTACGAAAGAATCAGAAAAACCGTTTTGCGTTACGATCATGCATTGGATGTTGCAATTTTTTTTTTTTTTTTAATCACTCGCCAACTTTGTTGCCACGATACGTGGATAATAGGAAACAGAATATTTAAATACGTCTGAAGTGTTGCGTTCTGCCCAGTGAAATTACTATAAACATCGAGCAAAGCCTTGCACTGTATAGTTAGCAACACAGGCGTATCGCTCGATGTTGACACGGATCGAGTGTCTGCTGATAGTAGCACTTTTCTTTCATGATAATTCGAATACGCCACGTCCATAGAGGTTTTGCTCGCGTGGAGGCAAGAAGCTTCTCGAACCGTTTTAAAGCTTCTTTTTACGCGGAACCGATCATTCAGAAGCGAAGGTCGGTTAATATGAAATTAACGATGTCCTTCGAGCTAGCCGACTACCGAGAAATAGTAAAATTGAGCCTCAAGGGCGTGCGATCCTTGCTTGGATGTTCTTGCTGGCTTTGCATTAGAATTCATTCGTCACGCTTGCTGCCGCCTGTTTGCTCGACCGATCGTCTCTTTATCAGGACACTCGAACGTTGCATAAATTCTGACATCTCTGGTGTCTCGTTGGATCTTGAACGATCCTTAATGTCTCGACGAATATTTCGTGGCGACACGATTGGCAGCCGGAAAAGGACTATGGAAGATTTCAGAGCGTCGATTTATTAACCTTGAACTCCGCTTCGGTAAACCCACTTCAGGGAATGCGAGAGGAACGAACATAGTTTATGTATAATTCATGTTAATCCTCCTCATGAGCAAACGTACACCGATGATTCTAGCACGCAATTAAGTTCTCCGTTCTTTCTTCGCCACTCGGAGATCCACGAAAGAATTCACCGTTTCACGAGCACGTTGAACGTTCACATCACCGATGATCACTGGTAATATGGTGTTGTTCGAAGGAAAGAAGACTCGCGAAGAACTGTCGCATGAAGAACGAACCACAGTGATCTATGTGTACCAACAAATATTCGGGTGGAAGGCAGTATTATCCTTTAGAAAGGGACCGAATCGTGAGGTGGCTGCACGCAGAATGACGATCGGACCGGAGGTAGCCAACGATTATGGGATTCTTTCCATGGAACCGTCGGTATACCGTAAACTTCACGGTTCTTGTCGACGCTAACACCACCGTTACGTAACGATATCCGATTATGTCAGATTATCTTATCGCACAAGGAATCTAGCAACGAACCATTTGATTCGATACTTTCATACATATCGCGTCGTCGATCTCAGGCGCCGATGTAACACGCTCGTTGAAATACACTCGACGAATGAAGGGACGAAGAGACGAGCGAGCGAAATAGAAGAAGGATATAAAAGAACTAGACACAGGCTGTACAGAGCGCTGCAACGATCATCCCGAAATCATTAGGTAACTTTTTCCTCTTGGTTTCACTCGATCCTACTATCCGACACGCGACTTTCTCTCGATTGATTGGGAAATGCGAAAAGAAGAGGGGGAGAGAAAGAGGCTCCAAAGCGTGAGTTGTACGCGTGACTGCGACAAGGGAGAAGGCCCTTTTGTTCGTCACGTATCCCTAATCGCGGCCTGGCCCACATTTCCGTTCACGGAGAGAGCTTGCAGAATACACCACGCTCGCACACATGTACACAAATCCACGCACACATACGCGAAGGCACACGTGTGTACGATTCTCTTTCCCAACCTGTTGTGCGTCGGCTCTCTCCCTGGCCTCCGATCTGCTAAAGGAGAAAACGATCGGTTCACCGGCTACGTCCGGTTCGGTAATCGATTGCATCGAGCGTGAATTTCTGAAATTCCAACGCGACGGTTGTAATGGGGGCGCCATCGGTGGAGCCTACGGGAGCCCATACCGTGGGGCCATCGGCGAGCCTGCCCGACTTGCCGGTGAAGCCGGGCAAAATGGAATGTACATGGCGAAAGGTGAACGTGTTCTCCCGGGCTTAAAGAAAGGAGCAACAAAAAACACTCCCACCGAGGCGTTCGCGATTCGAACAGGTATCCACCGGCCTCCTTTGAACGCGTGTGTGCAAAGGAACGAGTTGGCCAAGCTGGTGCACGGCGGCGCTTAATGATGCCTACCGGCGGCCTAAACGTCATCCTCGGTTGGAATTAACCTCTCCTCGGTTTCCACGCGACATAACCTAGGACAAACATTATGATCCACACTGTTCTTTAGAACAGAGTGACGCGCTTGTCGCCTCGGAGCTCTACTACAGCTGATTATTGGCCCCCTTCCAAAGACACACCAACACTTTGATCAATCTTGCCCCTCTGCCGCACGCAATCACAAATTCCTTGTCACGACGCACAATATGCACCGAAGAAACTTTCGATCGCTACAACGAATGACGTAGATCCCCGCGAGCAGATCGCCCGAAACACACAGTTTCGCGGTTTATCTCGCGAGCCTTGCGTTATATAAACGACGCACAATGCCAGATATCGCGCGCGGCCACATGTCGCCGTGCGGGATTTAGGTTAACCAACACGTGTCCTACCTTAGCTCAGCCTCGTCCATGTGCACGAGCTCCCGAGATGGACGAACCGATTCCTCGAGGTAGAAATAGTTCGGCCGTTGCGATGATATCGGGTTGCCCGAAACGGCGGCGGTGCAGATCGCACGTTTCGTTACCGAGCAATTGCAAAAGAAGTTTGCGGATGCCATGGGCGGGTCGTCACTGGCGTCGGGACGCCCGGCGCTACTGCACGCATGCTCTGCTGCCATGGTCGACCAATCAATTCCACTGTACACGCCGGGGTTACGGTGTATTTTCTGCCGATTTTATTTAACCTCTTTTACGCAACTTCACGTTTCACCGTGACATTAGGGAAAACGAAAACCGGCCGTCTGCGTCGGGTCAACAGTATTGTTATTAATTATAGATGTTACGACGAGGACGATACCTAGACGTGGTATTATTGCACATCGTGTCTGTGAGCGCGCGCGCGCGCGCGTGTGTACGCGTGTGCACGCACGAGTACAAGCACACGCGTGTTTGCCTGACAAAGTGCTCGACTTATACGGTGCACCAGGCAGACAAATTGTCAGTTAGCACGTCGATGTGGCCCTGAATAGCGAGATCGTTGAGCAAGCAAACGGCTTCGCTCATGTTTCGCGAGAATTGGAATCGGATTACGCGGTTCCAGTTTAATTACGAAATTGAACAGCCGTATATACTGGTTCGGCTTACTTTTCATTTTGTTGTCAACGAATGCTGTTTACCTGCTTCACTTACAAGAACTTACTAAAAAAAAAAAAAAAAAAAAAAAAATTGGAATATATAATGTAGCAAAAAATCTAACCACAAATTTTTTAGCATCGATATCTATTTCTATTATTCGTAATTGGTTTTTAGTGCGTTATGATCTAATGTATGATTATCTGGACTGTTTACATGCAGAAGTTTCTCGCGTTTATTATAACTATGCTAGACGAAAAATTAATTCAGCGGATTCTCTTTTTTCTTCTAATGTTTAATACGCTTTGTTTCCTGCACTTGGTTTCTAGCAATATTTTTTGTTTCTAATTGTTGCGATAAAAATGGTTCCGCTGTTAAGAATCGAAGCCAAACTTCCTGGGTGAAAGCCAAGCATTTATTCTAGCCGGGTTTTCTTTCACAACGAACGGTTATTACGCCAGTAACAAAGATACGAATTTACAAAAAAAATACAACGACTAGAAACTGCAGAAGTAATTAAAAAAAGAAAAAGCAGCACTTGTCAATACTAAAAGCTAATAATAAAAAAAGTTAAGTTTGTATATCGGCAAAGATATGGCGTACTGGTATGCCAATTATCTGTAGTTTATGCAAAAAAGGATAGGAAACTAATTGCGAAGTTGGCAAAAAGTAACAAAATAAAATGTAAATTCAAATACATTTTTCTTCAAGATTAGTCTGCTGCTAATGAGGCAGAATACAAGGACGCATGTAGATTAGGTGTATAGATTCATCTTTTCAAGTTGATTATACTCATTAACTAATATCAATTACTACACATTTTGTTTTTATGTGTAGCAGTAATGACACTAACGATAATGATGGAATTAGTTAATTAAATGACTTTAAATAACAAATGAGCGCTAGTTAAAAGCACGATGTTTTTAATAATTATACATATTTTAATTTATGAGGCAATTAAAAAAATATTGCATTCATTTACTGTACAGATACATACGTTACATATTATATGTATATAATATACTGCCTCCAAGCAGGTAAGTACCTCATCTTATTTTAATTGATTATTGTAAAAGTGGAATGTTTAAAAATTTTGTTAATAATTCATGTATGATAATCCACGATTATGGAGTATATACAAAATAAATAATATGTTTATTCATTCATGTAAAATATGCAGAATATATACGATACCAGGGATATATATTTACATAAATATCTGTGGTTTATTTATAAGGTACTAAAAGTATAAAAGAAATAGTTTTCCCGGTCAAGAATGTTCTTAGAAGTTGTTTGGTATATGAAGGACATTATTCCATGTAAAATGCTTACGATGAAATTATGAGATGATTTCAAGGCAAACTTCAATATTTTTAATGGAACATTTTATGTACATATAGTTTATGTAATAACAATTATTGAACAAAGTTTAACAAATGCAATAGTAAATCTTTTTGTTTTACAAAAATCTAGTCAGTTTACATACGTCCTGTTTAACTATGTTACTATTTAACATAAATTAGGCTATTCAATTGTAACAAAATATTCCAATGTTCAAAATGAAAAGAAAAAGAAGATTCCGGTACCGGGAATCGAACCCGAGCCTCCTGGGTGAGAGCCAGGTATCCTAGCCACTAGACCATACCGGAGTCCGTAAAATCGTTTACCTCATTAAAACTTATAACCCCATGGTATTAATCTTAAAAATTAATTACCAATCATTTGCAACATGTATATACCCCTTGCAATGATCACCGTTGACTTCTGCCCAAGAATAATTTCTGATCTATAAGTTTTAACACACAGTATTTCTGTTTATGAATCCGTTACAATTCTTTCTTGAACCGCAAAGCGAAATTCGTTCCAAGACAAAAATCACAGTAGCTCCCGCTCCCACTTTCGAAAGGGTTGCAAATCAATTACTCACGGCCAAGTACCGGAACGTTTCCGGCGGCGCATTTCCGGGTCCACGTCGTAGTCCTCGAGGAAGGGCACGTCCGTGAACGCGTCGTCCACACCGATGTTCCCTTTATTCCTGGCGACGCATCGCCAGTCGAGCATTTCGCTCACGCTTCGACGTCTTGGCTTTTCCCTCACCATGTCCATTACTTATCCGTAAAACATCTCTTTACCCAGCCGTTTCAGCAGCGTCCTGCTGACTCCTCTACTCCGCTATGCATTTTTCCTTCACGATTTCCTCCAAGCGACACGTGTGTGCGACCCTCGAGTTCCACCAGCACATGTTCAACACTTCAACATCGTTAACGTTTTACAACCCTCGTAATTTAATTATAATTTATCCGAGCATTTACATTGACTCGACGTCCATTGAGTTCGATAACGAAAACTTCCTTTCACGGTCGTGATCGTAGCCCACGATCGGCCACTAAACGGGATCCCTAATATTAATCAGTTGCCAGTCACGTGACCCCTGTAATTTTCGCGCGGCACATTCGAACGATCTACGGGACACCAGCTTTCTTTTTGCTCGGTTTGCGCAACGCGGCGACCGATTATGATTTCGTAGGCCCCTCGTAACGAGCTGGCCGATCGAGGAGCCCGTTACGATCGGCGGAAAAAGGAAAAACGGCTTCCCGCGACCCGCTGCGTCGCGCGTATAAATAAAACTTAGAAAGTGTTGTGCAATTCTCGTTTGCCGCTCGTAAATTTGCCTTCCTTTTTCGCGCGCTCGGCCAACACCGTACACGGGACAGCCCGTGCGTTTTCAACGTTCACCAGACGAATAAGTGGCACTCGAGTCCCAGTTTTCTGCGGGCGACACGTCTTCGGTACGTTCGATCGAGTTTTTTTTTTCCTTCTTGTTGCACGCCTCGCTACGGGAACGGTCGATTCGCGTTAATTCTATTTGACTTTAGCTCGAGCTTATGACCTACTTCTCGTGACAGACTTCGAGAATTTCACTTCGGAACGGAATAATCAACTGTTCACTGCATATTGATTTATTATCATTCCCCTCTCCCCTTTTGTCGCTCGACGAATGATAAAACCGCGTCTTCTTTTTATGCAGTCCGCGAAGCATCGAGTTTAAACGACCGATTTTAATGAACGTTCGCGCTGCTTCGAGCATGTCTATGAATATTATTATCGAATCAAAATCGCGAGATGGAACGAAACTGAAAATCAACGCGACATCCGGCGATGTTTTTAAACAGATCCTTAGGAACCCCGTTAGAAATCGGTTACCCGTAATGTTCTTCGTTCTCGCCTGGCACAAAATCGGTCGAGCATCGTTCGTTTAATCGCGAAATTACGCGCGACTATTTTTAAAAGAGAAAGCATACTTACAAGGTCGGGGATTCTAGTTTAAACGTATCGTCGCGACTAAAGGAATATTTACGAGCGTCTCGGCCCGTTCCAGTTGCACGACGCTACGACACTGGCGTTGCTAAGGTCCGTGGACGGCGACGCCACGGTGCCCCATAGGAAGATCTGGCGGGTCGAAGTCGATTGAATAGAAACGCGGCGAGGGCTTACGAAGGGGAACCGAGATCCCCTGCCACGGTGACTGAAACCGACGGGGAACGGTGACGAGTGCGTGCCGCGATCGACGACCGCTCCGAGTTCACTGAGCAACGACGACTTTACCGGCCGCGGCCTCTGAAAGGCACTTAGGGCTTTCTAACTCGCGCCTCGCTCCCACCACTTGATCTGCACCCACTATCGCGGCGTACGCGATAAAAAAGCGTCGGAGAAGAGGCGGACGAAAGTGGCCGATCGCGATTATAGCGACACACGCTGTCCGTTGGCGGCAAAAAATCGAATAAGAGTTAAAAAAATGAAACAAAAAAATGGCGATAAAAATTTCCAACGGAACGGGCCCACCAGGGAACGATAGACCATCGGATTTCGACACGCTAGCCGTTGATAATATTAATTATCAATTAATATTAAATTAATATTAATACTAAATTACTTGTTAACTAAGTTAACAGTGAAAACTTGAAGATTATATTTTCTTAAACCAGTAGTAATGTTTACGAACTAGAGGGCTTGTTGCTTGGAACGTGTATTTCAGATGGTCATCCAGAGGTTTCGACAAAAGAGGCAACCGCCTGGGCCCCTTTTCTTCCTATTCGTCGTGTCTCTTTGTTCCCTTCAAAAGAGAAGTTGCTCGAAGAGCCAAGATAGGTTCTATGGCTGTCAGAAGTGCTCGTACTGAATAAGGCTAGCTGCTAATCGGTGAAAGTGACAATGAGAGAGGAACGAACGATTAACTGGTTCATTTGTAACGAGACCTTACAGCTGCTTCATTGCTCGCGAGCTTGACCTATTTTTATTATTCTTTCAGGAACTAGGAAATATCCCCCTTTTCATTCATGCTCTTATAGATCTTCGCTTAGAATCCCATTGTCATTTAAATTTTTAGAGTAAACTCAAGTAAACACATTTTTACCATTTAAAGTGCATTCTGTCTTTCTTTCTGTTCGATATTTATTTTACCCATTTCTTGTTTCAATACAAACATCAATCGAAATACGATTAATTAAACAATTTACGTTCCTTCTTCTTCTCCGGTTCATTCTATTTTTTTTTCTTTTCACCTTCCGATCGTTTTCTCAGAAACGTTACATCTTGATAAGAGGGGCCAGGTCGACTTCCGGCCGACAACTTCGTCTCCCAATGGCTGTTGAACCTTGCGTGTGTTTTATTGAACAGTTTTCGTGTCGTCTGAAGTAAGTGCCGAAGTCTCTTCTCCCTGTTGGGAAGAAAATATTTCTCGCGAACACGAGGTGCTCCGCTCAACGCTTCTCCGATTGCATAATAAAAAGTGATACATGCCGCGAGAAGTATATATAACAAGCCAGCTCGTACGGCATAACTGTAAACCAGTTGCGCGTAATGCAATTATGGTATGAAAGTGATCAAAATTTATTGCGGCCGCCGGCACCATGTTGCAAAATCGATGGGACGACAGGCAGGCCGAAATATTTCACTGAGAAACAGGCGCCTCGCCTGGGGCCTCGGTGCCATTATCTTCGTAGTTTTCTATCGAAACTGGACCAGCAATTGGCAATCGATACAGCAGCAGAACGTGAACGTGTCAGCGTTTAGGATGACCGTTCAGCTTTCGTTACAGGAAGAGAAAAAGGGAGACGTTTGAGGGTATCATAAATTAGACCCTTCTGGGGCCATTGTGACCTGGGTCAGATGAACTGACCGCTTTGCGACTACGAAGTGACGGGCTGTACATTCTTTGTAGAGCAATCAGTGTTAATAGATGTCTTAGAACATGTGTATGCATTACAGCAGTGTATTTCGCAGTGATATTTATACATGAAGTATAATTATATTTGCATTAATCTGCCAATGTATTTATATCTTTATAGATAAATCTGTAAGAGTGTATTTCTATATCTAGATTAGTATTTTCCAAATTCTAGTAGTAAATTGTGAGCCTTACAAGTAGGTTATTTCAAAATGGCAATGTCTACATAATAAGTTTGACGAAAGGAAGAAAAAGATGTGAAAAGAATATTGAAGTAAAAAAGGAAGAAAGCGTTCGTTTAGTATATGTTTTTATGAATTTCGCGGAATGGGATACTTTTCCATGAACGCACATAAAACCAACGGTTTAAGGACAACGGTGCGGTTAACAATGAGGTTACGTCCTTCTAGAAACGCGTTTTACAAATGGCCACCATGCAGTTAATAGAAACAAACGTTCTGTACTGTCGGACAATATCACGTTTCCTGTGTTAAATTGCCACGACGGGCAGGAAAGTGGAAAATTATACAAATGCGACAAATGACATTGGTTTAGAGTTATTAGAATGAAAGTATGTCAGAGGAAGTGGCCTGAAAAGGAAGAAAGTGAATGATAGTTTTCAAGTGCGATGGTGGTGTAATGGTCAGCATAGTTGCCTTCCAAGCAGTTGATCCGGGTTCGATTCCCGGCCATCGCACGTACATTCTTTTTTGCATTTTTGTTTATTTTTTTTATAACCGAAGTTTGTTATGCATTAATGCATGCCCCCTTTTGACATTAAAAATGGTATTATTTACTAATTAAAATATTTTGCAAGTAAACAGTAATATGAAAGACGTTTCACTTTTAAACTCGTCAAAAAAGTTATATACCAAAGTAGTACATATTGTACAAAAAACAATAATAAATCAGCCCTATGCAATTTATATTTCATTTTTCAATATTTTATACATGATATTCTATAAAAATGTTTTTTATGCAAAATCAAAAAATTTCGTGTTTTAACATAAAATAATGAACGTTTATATTACTGATATCGAAGTGAATGCAATTGTATTGTGATAATTTTATTTTTATATGCAATAACATTACGGTGTTTATGAGTGCATGAATCATATCCTAGCAAAAGTGAAATGTCGTTTATACCGAGCACTGCTGGTGTAGTGGTATCATGCAAGATTCCCATTCTTGCGACCCGGGTTCGATTCCCGGGCAGTGCAAGTGTATTTTTTTTAGTAAAAAACAATTTGAAACATACAAATTCCCGCTAAT
Organism: Tetrapedia diversipes; assembly: GCA_033822845.1. Taxonomy (NCBI): domain Eukaryota; kingdom Metazoa; phylum Arthropoda; class Insecta; order Hymenoptera; family Apidae; genus Tetrapedia; species Tetrapedia diversipes. The sequence goes on from JAOPTO010001119.1 coordinate 178,448, forward strand.
TTTTACAAAAATATCACCCAATCGAAATTGAAGTTAATTACTTCAATCTTTTCTCAAAACGAAAAATTGTTTACAACACTCAACAATTACATGCTGTTCTACCTGCTAGTTAAACCTATGTTCTGATGTTATTTTCAAAAGAATGTTCAATTATCACTAATTAACATGAATTGCCGTAGAAAAAGAGAACTGTCCTTGGTCAGCAAAATGTTACTGATCGTTCGTACACTTTGATCCTTGTTACCTTACCAATTTGGCATTGAATTTAGTCAAAAAATTTCCCAATTAACATTGCAAATTCATCGTTCAACCATAACCGTACGTTGCACGCAAGTCATACCATACCTGATAATTTTAGCGATACTTGAGTTTCGTTTGAGCAACACCGCCCTACCAAGAACACTACCTCCACGTTGCATCACTATACCGGGCACAACTACACTGAGTCGATCTGACAGCGTACGCTTCAAACTGTCGGCAAACGATGCATTGTGGGAAAGAAGGAAAACAAAAGTTTCCAACGATAAGGAGGGAACCTCGGCGATAACCTAACAGCCATCGACAAGCAGAGTTCGCGTTCGCGTGCTACGCCAGGGCATCGCGATTTCTGATTGATCTGCGGATGTCAGATTCCCGGATTCTCCAAACACGATTCCATTCCAATTAATCTACCCCGTTATCTAATCGCCATAAACGAAACACGTGATAAACATATTTTCAAAATAACATCCAACTAATCGTAAGCCTTGCTTTTGAAGCAACAGATAACTTGTTCGCAATTGTAGTAGAAAGTTATAGTTAGACTACCACCCCTGCGGGATGGTCATAATATTTTTGAAGTGACTCGCGAAACTGATCGAATGCTTCATTTACATTTTTTAGTAAATAAATTTTTAACTTACCATTCAATTATTCTTAGCAATTTAATAGAGCTCCGTAAAAACGACTTCTTCATTTTGGTTAAATCCACTTTTGTAAATTTATTTAAGTTACTTTTTAATTCATTTATGTTTATATTTAGATTAAATAAAAGATGCGACGCAGAAAAATCAATGTGATCAATTTTTGTGAGTCACTGTATTTTCAAAAACACGTGGTACACTCGTATATTTTAGCTTCCAATCGAATGATTGGCTCGGCAAGATATCGCATTCGGTGTTTATCAGTAATTGTTGAAACAGTAGATTTTCTAGGAGGCACAGTACGATGTAATTGTTGATTACAATCATTATCGAAAAAGCAAATAAGGTAAATTCGTGATCTCAGTGAAATGTGCTGAAATCACGAGGGGCGGCCAGCGGTATCGTTGGCCTTGTACGTGCCGGAAATGGGTATGACGATAGTCATGTTCAGGAGATCAAAGATTTCCCAAAGATGATGACCCCGACTAACGAGATAAAAAGTGTTTGCAAATTGCTGCCGCTGCGTCACGTACCGATACCGATCCAGCTTATCGTTCACGCTGATAATCGTTACGAATTGTCAATGATATTCCTCGAGAAAATTGTCAGCCTTCTATAATTAACGGGAGAAGGAAATCGTTGGACGACACTGTCAGCTAATTCCGCTTACTCACTGCGATCACAAAGAACCGCGGAACACATAATTATTAGCGAACACTGACAATGACATTATGATCTTGAAAATGATAGTGGACTAGCCGCGAACGTAGACACAGACTAACCATCAAATGTCCGCTTTGCAAGCGAACCTCCGCGAAGGATGTTATATGGTAATCGCTAACATTCTTCGGATAACTTATCGACCAGTAACAACGTGCAGAACACATTTTTTAGGATCCTGCACCGTTTAGCCGACCTGTTTACTCGAACGATTTATTCTTGGACATGATTAAACAGGATTTCGATTTCGTAAGCTTGTTAATTAAGTGGCGGTCGATTCGAGAGTGTAACTGGTTTACAAGACTAGATCCGTGGCAGTTGGAGAATCGTAACAAGGAAGGTAATGTTTGAACCAGTTCGACAGGGAGTCAAGTCACCCTGTCTGACAAGGGCAGCAAACGCGACTGGTGAATCAAACTAATATTCCTGGCGGGGAATGAACTAACTCGTTCATTTTCGAATGGTTGAAAGCTAGTGATCAATTGGATCAATTGAACCGCGAAAAAGTTTCTTCTAAAGCTCCAGGTTAATTTGCGACAGTCTTAACCGAAGGAGCACGTATAAGTTTGAAGAAAACAGTAATTCAAGGGACGTCACAAACATTCAGTAACGAGGAAACCACATCAAACTTGCTAGCACTAATTTGTACTAATAACTAAGAGCTAGTAACTTACTCGGAACAACTAAAAAGCACATGGACGACCACGATTTGTCACACGATAAAGTGCATGCATAAAGTTGCATAAAAACTGACAACAAAATTGTGCTACAACATTCACGGGGAACGAAATAAAAGCGATTTATGCCTCGTTTGAGGTGTGTTTCATTTTAATGGAATGCCCCGCTCTCCCTTCACGCGTTAAGGAAAAAAAGGCACGAATGCAAAAACGTCACTGGCAAAAAATCCAAGCGTTACCGATATAGACACACGCCTCGTTCGAGTCGCAGCTACTAGCAAAGGACAAACAACGAAACGGGGCTTCTCTGGCATGCTGGTGGCGCCAGTTGCAAGGCAAAGTGGCGGTAAAATGTAGAAAACTGCGTTACCTTCGCGGCTCCACCGCCTCGATGTAATCGACCGTTAACTGGCACCGCGTGTTGCTTCAAGAGAGAAAAAGAAACGGTTAGATATCTGTGCAGAATAGATCGGTCACGTGGAGTGGATGTAACATGAATGGAATTTCATAATGGGATTTATAGGCGTTGCAGCGTCCCAGAACCGACTGTCATCGAAAGTAATTATGTTATTAGCCACAAAACGAAAATCATGAAAGGCATCCGTTGACATAGTCAAGAAGGAGATCTCGTTAGGAATTAAAATTAGATCGTTTTAACGCTATTAACTGTTGCGTGTACGATGGATTGATTACAAATCGGTTCGGCCGACCGATTCTAACGTCACGGTTACGGATGTGTCAAGGGACGTGTATTCAACGCGTTCCTCGATATCTTTCTGCTGTTCGTACTATTTGAAAAGGGAGAGCGTTGTTACAAATAAGAATGACAAGGTCCGTTCCCAGCCTTGGCCTAGATCGCCCAATTCATTTCAGTGAAGGGTTTCGATCTAAGTCTCTGCGTTTACAAATACATAACCAGGCTGCAGCAGAAAGAGTTCGAGGTTATAAATCGAATTCGTCCCACGGCATAGAAGTACGACACGATTTTAAGTAATCGAAATATCAATTTTTTTTTTTTTTTTCGAACAAAAATATTTTAAAGCATTTATTCTGCAAAAATATTGACAACGTGCTAATATGCACAAGTTAATATTGAATATAAAAAAGGAAAACAGGATCACAAGATGATCTGGAATCGAACTCGGCTCGACCATTTTGAAGGCCATTATTAGTATTTAACATTAACATCAGAATTTACTTTTGAGTGACACACATAGACCTAATACAAGCTAATCAATATCGCAGCAGTCTGCCTTCTCTAGCCTTGACTTTTATTGTCAACTTCAAGGAAATTTCGTATCCATGAACGGATACGATCAATGAAGCCGCGGCCTTTTATTTTTAATGCGTCTCTATTTATCCTCCAAACAGATAGGACTTGATGCCAATTTATTTTTAACCGTACAGCCGTTTCGATTAACCGCATTCGCGACAACGGTCGAGTTCCACTACGATATGGTCGATGGACATCCGGCGTCAGGATCGGAAAAAATGAAAAAACAGAGACGTCGTCCTAACGACGTGAAGACGATATCACGCGCCCGCGCATTGTCGATAGAATTCAAACGGGAATTTCATAATCCGGAACCCGGCAGAGAGCGAACAGGATCGATCCAAACGACCTATCGATCCCCGTGGATCGTCAGAAATCGATCGAACCACGTCGATCGATAGTTGCAGCTCTGTCGGATAGCTTATCACGAATGCAGACAGTTTCGCGTCACAGGTCGACGTTGCAAGGTGTCCAAAGCGTGTTCACTGCTCACCTGAACGTTTGCTGTTTATCCTGCATCTTCGTGACGGCGGTCTTTTTCGGCGCGCTCTCGTCCACCTCGAGGTCCACCATCGCCTTGGCCAGCTGTAGATCCTTCTCGTTCATGCTGACAGCCCACTTTCTCTTACCTCTCTTCTTCTCGTACTCGCTCGAACACCCGCTGGAAAATTCGCTGGCCCGATTTTCTTCGTGGATTTACGGTGCCACCGGACTTCGAAATGGAAAACGCAGTGACAACGAACAGTTTGTGCGTCAGGTAGATCGGTGGTGGGGCAGTAGTTGCGAGAACCACACCGAGAGATGTCTCGCCGCGTACTGAAAGCGAGCCACAGCGAGGAACGAGACTTAACCTCACCGAGGAGCAACGTAACTCGCACCTACACGGATCGGGGCTTCTCTAATGGGACTCTCTTTTCCCTCCCTTTCTCTCCTCACTCGCTTTTCTCGTCCTCTCCTCGCCGCTCGCCGAATAATATTGTCGTGTAAATACCGGCCGCGCGAATAGAACGGCGGTTCTATTATCGTCGGCCGGGGTCCTGGCGGTCTGCACTCTCGCGATATTATTGGAGCAGACTATGCCACTTTTGAATCGTCTACGCGCGGTTCCCGCTTGCTCTTTCATACCTTGTTTACTCTACCTGATTCTTATCAGAGAATCACTCGGATCCCCTCGGGAGAGAAATGTTACGGTTACGTTTGGTTGTCGTTGCTCGGTTGGATTATGCGATGGAATGGTATGGTCACCTGTGATCGGATACACGATTTTATTTAAGGCGATCGAAAGTTAGGGTAGTTAGGCATGGAACGGTTGGAAATGGATGATAGCCGATCAACATGTTTTCTTTCAGTCTGGTACGATTTTGATATGCAGGTGGTACAGTTGCGTCTGTTCTTTTTCCTTTTTTGCGGCTGTTTTGAATGCAAAACAGGCATAAACATGATATGCATTTTTATGACGTACAATCTCAGGGATCAAGACCTATCTTATCATCTCTTTATCGATTCCAATGTTGATGATTCAGTATGGGATAAGATGGTCACGCTGTTTGGAATTGAAATCAGGGAGGATAAATATTTGTTGGAACGCTTAACTTAGGGTATGAACATGATTAAAATGTTTAGCAATCTGTAACAGACTTGCGTTCGACTTTATATTTAGCTTGTAAAAAGAATCAATTAGGGTGTATTTCAAGAAACACGTATAAACAGCAGAAGAACTGTTAGGAAATGCTATAAGTAACAGTCGGTATGATCCCTATTCTACTTGTATGACCGGGCACAATTCCTATTTTATTTCTCTGACTTTGTCCTAACCTGGACCTAACCTAATTTAACGGAACCCCGGTTGTAAACCTATGAGTTTATAAAAGAAGTACCGGTTCTGCAGCAATAAGTTCTGCAACTCGGTTGGTAAAATCCATATTCTTCTCGAGGAAAAAATAAGAACTTGCGTTCTCTTGTTGCGTCGGGTTTCACGTTGCAGTTTAAATGTACTGCGAACTACAGATGGTGCAAGTGCAGCACGTGGAAACCGTTATGCTTATCAAACCTAAATGCGACAAGTGCATCGCCAGCGAATCGGTGCAACGATAGGCTCTGTAATCTCGAGGCGACTCCTCGACGAGCAAACAGCTTTCAGTTTCCATTTCCATTCGCGATTAGAAAGCCGACAGCTGCTTGATTCCTCTTAACTTGATTGCAAATGCCATTTATACGATTCCCTCTGTGCCTCGGCGCCGGTATGGCCAAACAAACCTTCCTATCAGGACTTATTAATGCGTCTCATTAAAAGAGCAATCAAATCCCTCTTTCCGTTCAGCAGTTCTTAACACTTCACCAACCGGGAGCTTATTAATATTTAGCTAAGCGCACGGTGTCATACCTAAACGAACACTGTCCACTGCGTAGTAAGAATTTATTAAACATTGTACTTTGGAAGAGCTGAAAATGCATTTGATGAACTGTAAACAACACTAGTTCAAGATTAAGTAATAACAAAAGTAAATAGAATCAATGACAGTGGAAGGAATGGGGAGGTCTTCCATTTTTTCTTCTGCCATTGATTCTATTTACTTTTGTTGTTAATTAATCTTGAACTCTGAAGTTGAATTTATTAAAAATTGTACTTTGGAAGAGCTGAAAATGCATTTGATGAACTGTAAACAACACTAGTTCAAGATTAAGTAATAACAAAAGTAAATAGAATCAATGACAGTGGAAGGAATGGGGAGGTCTTCCAGTTTTTCTTCTGCCATTGATTCTATTTACTTTTGTTGTTAATTAGTCTTGAACTCTGAAGTTGAATTTATTAAAAATTGTACTTTGGAAGAGCTGAAAATGCATTTGATGAACTGTAAACAACACTAGTTCAAGATTAAGTAATAACAAAAGTAAATAGAATCAATGGCAACGTCCTTGTTATGGAAAAAATGGGAGATCTCATTCGATTCGCTAAGTGTTAACTGGATGTCGCTGGAGAAATGTCCTCCTGTTTACTGATCGCTGGAAGCGAGTGTTCTCAAGGTAACAGCAATGGCACCAATGATCAGATAAAGTGTGAGTGAATAGTGTTATTGTGGTATGGGACTCAGCGTATTCGAAAAAGGTTGTGGCCAGCTGATCAATCGATAGATCAGGGAAGTACTAGTTACTTCGAGTGGAGCTAGTGTAGCATTTAGAAGGAATATAAAGTCGTAACATTAGCAGTGATATTAACTGCTTGCCTTAGAAACAATGGCCACAATCACAGTTCATATGACCATGAAACCATACTTAAGATGGTGATACGAGTGTTATCAAGTTTATCTACAAGCGTTCATTCGCTTTACGAACTTAAAAACCATTAATTACTAATTACGTACTCTAGTGTCTAACACTTGACAGATCATTAAAACAGCAAATAACTATTACCAAAGCAAGGGAATAAAGTATTCGATTGAATAATCGAAAATTTTATAGATTTATAAAAAAGTAAGGATCAATTGTTTATTTCAACGTTTAAAAATAGCGTATACCTGCCGCCATTGCAAGGCAGGGGATCGAGGTATTTAATTGAATATTCGAAATAAAAGATTTGACGAAGATTTATAGAAGAGCAACGGTTGCCCGCGAAGTTCATCCATTGCCGTTCGATTTCACTGCTTAAAGGATTAGTTTACGAGCTCGTTATATCGCGTCCATTAACTATATACCTACCTGTGTGTGTGTGTGTGTGTACCTGTTTAGCTCTGAATCGCGTCGCGCGGCCAGTACCGGCAACTATCAAGGCCAGTCACTCGATTACCCGCGTTTCTTCTACGCCCAACGTGAAACCGACCACGGGACAAACACGAGAGAGCCTTCTCTCCGCTTCGTAATGGACGCTCGACATTAGTTTACGTCCACTGTTCTACCCTCCTTTTTTCTCTCTCTCTCTTTCTCTCTCCCCTTTTGTTCGACTACGCCCTGGACACCTGCCCGTTCAATGGCCGGCAGGAGAAAGAAAAGAAGACACGTCGGCGCCGTTGAAGAAGTCCTTTACGCTAGCACGAAACCCGGTAAATGGTCAACGACCCCGCGGCATCCTTCGGTTTTTCGTTCGCTCGAGTCGATCCTCGCGTAGGAGGTAGCGATTTCGCTCGATAGACGTGAAGAGAGAGAGAGGGAGGGAGAGAGGGCAGAAAAAAAACGAAGCGGTCGAGGCTGGTCCTCCGGCGTATCGCGAGCCAGCGATTAACAACGCGAACACGAGCACCTTATCGAGGAGACAAATTGCATCGGATGCAGGTGCGCGCCGCCTCGATCGTATGCATAAATATATACGAGGAGAGCTCGCGATTCGACGAGGAAGGAAAAATGCAAATCGTGATAAATGCTGGTCCACGTTGACAACCGTGATACACTCTAAGCTCTCTGCCTCTTTATGAATATTCGCGGCCTAAATTTTTACCTTCGCTCGAACTGCTCTGGGAACGGACTCGGATCGTAGGTACAGGTGGAACTTTGTTCGTATTAACACTTTAATGGCCGCTCACACGTGTGAGCACCATCGCAATTAGTTGGTAACACACTCTTGCAAATGTTTTTCTTTTTGACAATATTTAAGTTCAGTTTAGCAGGAGGAATAAAACATCAATTAGTTAAAATATCAGTGATAAAAAAGGGATTGTGAAGTTATTAAAGTGATAATTAATTTATTGGTTTCGACCCTTTAGTCTTAAACTTTTGTCGTATAATGTCCTGTAGGTATAATAATGCTTGATTTATTAATAAAACTATATATAATTTTAATTGTTAAAAAGAAGAGTAACTTAACGAGTAAAATAACTGTAACAGTGTCTAATAAACTGAACTCCTCGAGAGTGAATATCAGTTGGAATCTATCTATACGAACGAGAATCCCTATTATCTGAACAATGAATCGTAGACGGGGACCAGGATTAGAGATTTCGCGAGGAGAATGAAATCTTATTGTACCTGCGATTGAACGATCTGGTTATTCATTCCGACTCGTTCCCCGGGAGGTTCATATGAATGGAGTTCCACACTGTATCAAACCTGGTTCCGCGTACTCTTTCCCAAGGAGTCTGTTCGATGCACGGCTTAACGACATCGTTAAATTTATCGCAACGTTTGACTTCGTTACGGCCAGCAGATAAATTATCCGCCGCTCGATTCTCCCTCGATATATGCGCGTGTGTTCTATTTTGCGCGTGCGAGCGCGTGGAATGAAAATTACACGGGAACGTAAAGTGGGCGGTCTTGTAAACGCAGGAACGGGTTCACGGGTAAGCCAAATAAACGAGAACCGAGGTGGTAGCGGAGGACAACTGTTGCAAAAACCGAGGATGGCCTTCGGTGGCCGCTGCTCGACTCCGTTTCCCATCGATCACCAAGCTTTTTAACCCTTTGCCTCAAGACAACGTGATCCTATTTCTGTGCCTAAAATGAGAACCTCGTATCGGTCACGCGATGATTTTTTTCTGGCCAAAAGCGAAAAGTTCATGTCAGATACGTTGTTCAGTCCTATGGAACAACAGTACTGTTATTTTTGAGAATTAAGAAATTTTTCCCTTTTTCCCTTTTTTCGCTAACCTTCTTAACGCCAGAAGAGGGATAATAGGCTTTTTAATTTTCTGTCATTGGTTCAATAAAATAATACCTCTTTAAATAAAATTTTTGACTAATGTATTATACATTGTTTACTTATACGTTGTTCACGTAATAAATTTTTTGGGGCAAATATTTAAACGACTGAAAATTTTTATTTTTTCTGTTATACAACCATACAAATGTTATGTGAAATAAAATAATTAATATGTTTCATTAATAAAAATGAAATGAAATATAATTATCAAATTCTGCGGTTTTATTACATAGTAAATGCAGTACTATTAATGTCCACTGATTTGCTCACAAATTTGTCTGCGATGAAATTGTTGATGATGCATGAGAAAAGCTTTCGTCGAAAGTGGCACACACAATCGTCGTTCGATTAATAAGGCAAAGGGTTAACCCTCGAAATACTTGTACACCTCTGCTTACCAGTTCGTTCGCGTTGGATTTAGTCCATTTTCTTGGTCGGAGATAGAGGAGAGCCGCTTCTGGTACAATAATTTCACGGTGCCGGTGGTTGCACAAGCCTCTCCTTTTCTAAAGTTCACTTCGTCAGACCTAGCAATCTTTGCTCGCGATCTTACGAAAACGTGCGCGCGCGTTAATTAGCAGCGCGTGTCAGTCTTGAATACGTGTGTGTATTTAGGAGAAAAAGGCGTGCTACGTGTTAGATTGTAACACGTGAAATGTCTGCCTGAACGTTTTCCAGTTTTAAGTGCGTTGCACTTTTCACTTCGGTTAATCGTAACCGTAATCTAATTTTCCGAGAGATTCCTTCACCTTTCCAGGTGAATTTATCTTTCAATTTATGTTCAAAGATACGTGGTGTTGCGCTCGCGTTTACGAGAATTAAGTATGACACGACTAAAACGAATTCCGTTTCTCTATATAAAGGAAATCCTTGTTAAGAAATTGACCTGGTTAACAGATTAAAAAGGTTGCACAAACTGAAACGCGGAGCGTTACCTCAGTCATCTCATAAATTCTACACGTTTACCGTCGCTACATCCTACACGTATTCCACCTCTCGAAGGCTCCAACATTCTTAAACCAAGAAACAATAGAAAATACCTTTCCTCTAATTTGACAAACCCCAGAACACCAACAGTTTATCATGCAAAAACTCTTCAATTTACGTGACGCCTACTCTCTACTTTCCTAACTTAAAATATCCTGTCCAGTGTTTTCTCGTTTCTCAAGATATCTTTAAACATTCGTAGTTCCCTGCGATTTTTATTATTTAAACAAAACTTCGAACATCCTCAGCGTTTCGTGAAGGTCTAAAAATAGTCTGAATCGTTCCTTCAAATTGTTCTGCGAACGCCAGCACCAATTCTAACCGATTGAATTTCAGTTCTTCGGACTCGCTAGATAGGATAGGTTTCAATTTAGGAGGCCAGTTTCGGTCAACGAAATTACACGAGTCGAACAGCAGAGAATTGAGCCTCGCTTCGGCCGCAGGAAACGGACATTTCACATGTAACGACCTAATAATGAAAAGATCGTGCAAAAGAGCGTGAACCAGCCGTGGGGGGAGGGAGAAAAGAGCGAAGTTAAAGCGGCGGCGGAGAGCACGAGAAGTGCCAAGGCCTTCCCCGTCCACTTTCTAACGACAATCACTTTTATGTAACGGCCATTATTCGTCCCTTTTTTATTACAACAAACGTAACATACAAATCCACCGTGTGTGTCCTCTAAAAAGACATGAATATTCCAGCCGCGATAGAGGATCATCGTACGTATTGCAGGGATGACGACGATATCTGTTTGTTAGGGGCACTCTGGTTACGCAGCCCCGGAAGGGGTGGGATGGGGGGTAGTATAGAGGATGAGGGGGGGGAGAGACAACGCATACAGCCTTTTCGGATTTCTCCGACAAGGGACTAGAGGACTCTTTGGCGATCGACCGGTTCTACAGGCTGCGTGTTTCCGCGGAACAACGTCCAGGGACCCCGGGAGTTTTTCCATTTTTTCCAGCAACCCCCTTCGGGTCGCCCCGGGTGACTTCTCACGTTCCAAGATCCGCCGCCTCACCTCATTTTTACAGACAACCTGAACCCGCACACGTGTTTCCTCGTGCCACGGCCCTTTCATTCGCCGATGAAAAGACCTCGGAGATAAGACATCCGAGCGCAAAAGGGGTTGCTGGAAGCTCGTCCCTGTACAACACGGTCGTCGGCTTGCTTCGACGCGGAGATCGAGCCTGGTTGGAGGGGGGTTCGCTTGTGCTCGGTTTCTTCTTCGAAGCTAATTTTTGGCGATCTTTAAATTTTCTTATTAATATAACTGTCTGAGCGTTATAGACGCATATATACGTCTGATGAAAGTTGCTCATAGGGATTATAGACGCATATATGCGATTGCCAATTTTTCTTCTCTTCATCTCATGACTTTTTCATCAGTGCTCACACATTTCGGTGTTAACCTTTTGAGAATGCTGCGGACGCATATATGCGTCTGATGAAAGTTGCTCAGAGGGATTATGGACGTATATATGCGTTTGATAATTTTTCTTTCCTTCGCCTTATGACTTTTTCATCAGTAGTCACACATTTCGGTGTTAACTTTTGAGAATGCTGTGGGCGCATATATGCGTCTGACGACAGTTGTTGGTAGGAGGACTATGGACGAATATATGCGTTTGTCAATTCCAAAATTTCGAAATTAGCTGTTAACGGAAGAAACAGAGGGCGCTCTCGCGAGTTTGCAGGCTGGGTGTAGCTAGAAATTTGGCGGATCACGCCATGCTGAACTCCAACGAGGCTCGACGTCCGCTCGTCGTTGTTTAAATAAATTTTCCTGCTGTTAATCGTCGTACACATTATTCCATTATACTTCCGTCAGCTTACACGGTTTCTATAATACACAAAGCACACAGCGATCCGCGAAAAATCGTACATCGTCGCGCAATCCGTACACTCGTCTCGTTTATTGATACAATAATACATACGTAACAACCCCATTTTGAGGACACGAAAATAAAGAAGATAGATCTTTGATTGGCGTTGGTTTCTTTCTTTAATCTAACAATAACGCGAGATAGAATTAAATTACTGTACAAAAAGTCATCGTAGAGACGCGTCCGCTGTGAAAACGGGAACCGATCGTTTCTTACAAAACCAAACCTAACGAGACTACTTTCGATAACAAATTTTTTATACATACATATATATATATACACATAATTAATAAATAACCGCTTTGCAGTTCGCAGAAAAAGTCAAAAGTCGACTTTTCTGCGAGCTTGAGTAATCAGGGCGGGAAACACTAACAAGAAAAAATGATATCATTTTTTTGTTTAACCCCAAAAAAACGAACAACTATATACAAAATATAAACAATCAATTTTTTTCCCCCCCTATATGCATTCACATGCAGTGTCCTTTTCGAGAAAAAGTATAACATTCTTTGCTTTTTGGCACTTCGTTGTTTAGCACTGTTTCCTTTCTGCCACGATTCGACGTATGCATAAAAGCTACGGATAATCGCGGTAGCTCGCAACACAACCGGAAGTCGCTTCCTCCCTGCCCACGAAAACGTTTCGAAAAATCGCGTTATTCTTTTTTTTTGACGCTGTTGAAACGATAACAAAATGTTCTCCTTTTCTTTTTCACGTTTACGATTATTCCGCTATTTGCTAAAGAACCGTGCATACGGTTCGAGGATCCGTTCGCATGACCCGATTGAACCGAAAGAGAGAGAAAGAGGAACGAGCAAGCGAGGGAGAAACAGGGATGGAAATGATCGTCCCGATTGGAAGAGCAAACGGAAGTCGACATTAGTTCACGCGCCGCTTCGTCGAAACGGATGCTCGAGAGATCCGACCACGATACGCCTGCCACGTACTGGTGGTTTTAAAAACTAAAGAATTATTTACAATGGCCGTCGCTGGTCACGCGACGACGCGTAAATTAAACGCGATTTTTATGGTTCAGGTACGCGTGGAAAAGGAGACGGAAAATATATAAAAATTGTTTTATGTACAACGTTAAACGAGCCCTGATCATTAACATTTTTGGGGTCAACGGAACTTTAATCGATGTATTTATACAACAATTGTAACCTTTGCGAGCAGAACAATGCTTTTTTCCCGATTCCCTCTCTTTTTCTCTTTCCGCTTCGTCTCTCGATTCGACGCACCCTTTTATCCGTGACGTCGAACCTCGTTCGCGGGCTCGTAGGCTTAGGGGAACGCGTCGTGCAAAGAAAATAAAGAAAAAGGAAAGAGAAGAACGCGGCACGAAGTACAATAAATAACAAGGAATTTACAAAAACCTCGAGCCTTCATGGTTTCGCGAGAGCATCTTGTCAAGGCTAACGTGTCGAGGACATACTTCGAATCGAGCACGGTTCAGCTGTTGAAGAGCGAAAAGAAGAAAAAGCTGCTCCAGACGGCGGCTACTTTCTCTCAACGCCAGTGTGACGATCCGTCGCAGTCACGAGAGCGGATTCGCGGTATAAACTGATCCATACCGATCTTTGCCACCTCACGATCCGTCGTTCGTCACTTGGAGGAGCAAGTCTGACGTACTTTTTACTTTCTATCACCCTGACACGCCGGGACAGACTGTCCTATGTGTTCCCCAGAAAGACCTGCTTTCGAAAGTGTCACGATTCTCAGCGAAAAGGATTTCTCGGCGCGTGAAACGACGAAAAATCCCTAGAACCGAGCACAGACTACTTCAGATAATGTTTTTTCCGCGTTGACGACCTCACACAGGGCGCCTCGCCACCCTTCGAACTCGCGGTCTCCTTCCAAGTGGTCCTGGTAGGCGTCACAGGGTCGCTGAACCTGGTTTTGGCGAGGGGCGACTTGCGACTGGAGTCTTGTTCCTGGTCACCCTCGAAGAACCGACACATTTCTCTCACGGGAACCGCTCTGGCTCCTCTGTTGAGATCGTGAAGCGATCTGGCGCGTTGCTTGCCCCTGGGACTTGGCTTGGAGGACGCACGACCTAGATCCTCTGTGCTCCTGGCCAGTCGACCGCCCAACCTGGACAGGGACTCGAACAACGTGAGCTTCTCCCGAACTGGCACGTAGTGGTCCACCCTCTGACAGCGTTCCAGCAGCCTGGCCACGTCCTCTTCGCAGGGCGGCTCGGCCAGGACCGATAGAGAGTTGGTTGACTTGGCTAGAATCGTCGAGATGCTGTTCTCGACCAGTTTGGAGGTCTGGGATAGCTGTCGGGGCACCGGGATCCTAGAGGATAGCTGGGCCAGACGTTCCTTGCGCTCTTGGAGCGTCTCCACGGTGGTGGTGGTGAAGTTCTGCGTTGGAAGCAGTTGGCCCTTCTCCCTGACGTTCCTCCTCTCCCTGGCTCGGCTTCTTCTTTCGCTCATGTCCACTCTGACGATGAGTATACCAGGACTCGCCTCACCGTTCTTGGGACTGTTGTTGTTGTTCTTCTTATCGTCCTCGTTCCGCTGGTCGTCCTCGAACCTGACTGAGTTGGTCTCGTTGGGCTTCAGAGGAGGCAGTCTGCTGATGATGTTCTTCTCGTTCCTAAGCCTGGACATCTCATAGACGGTGTCGTGCTCCTTCTTCGTGATGGTCAGGCAGTAATTGTCGTTGTCGTTACCGGAGTAGACCCTGCTCCTGGATCTACTCGAGCTGTACGTCTTCAGGATGTCGTTGTTATTTTCTTCGGCTCTGGCTTTCCGCCTCCTGGCATCCTCCTCTAGCACCCTTCTACTTCTAGCCTCGTTCTCCCGCCTCCTGGCCTCCTTGTACCTCTGGATCCTCTGCTCCTTGGTCTCAGGCTCGGGAAGGGACACCGTAGAGTCCACGGAGTCCACACTGGAACGACACACGCCTGCCCAGGGTAGGCTGTCGTCGCTTCCTTCGCTGCTCTCGCTGCAGCCCCACGTCCTCGTGATAGGCTGCTCCTTCGTTATTATGGCGGGTATGCTGCGGAAGTCACCCAGCAGGTCCTCGTCGCTCGAGTTGCTACTGGACCAACCGCGTAACTCGCTCCTTGCTCTTCGTCTGGACTCCTTCAAGATCGTAGTGGTGTTCCTCGGGTCCTTCTCAATGGGAGAATCTCCGTGCCAGCAGCGTAGCTCGCTCCTGGAACGTCTCCTGGACTCCGTGGGACTGTCTGGGAGAGGGACAGGCCCTCTCGGGCAGATGGTTAGGATCTCCAGGAAGTTTAAGCATCGTTGAGCACGAAACGGTGTCTGTCTGACCAGTTCCGCGGCAATTGCTCTCACCCAGGACCAATAGATGGGTTCTGCGTCGGTCTGTAATAACAGAGAACATTTTTTTTTTTATAAAAGCTGCTGCGGTTACCGTTAAGTATCGTTTAACCGTTAAATCGATTAAAATTAGTCAACCTGTTAAGCTAACTTATCGTCTTAGGGATTTTTACGTTTGCAAGAAGTAAAACCGATCAAATTCTGTATCTAGAGAGAGAATCTAATCAATACACGACTAGATTAACGCGTTTAATGCCATCAGAATGCTACGTTCACAGTGAATAATCCTGAAATATTCAAAGAAGCCTATGTTAAGAGTCTGCCGGTCGTTTAAACTCAATTACTGCCGGGGTATCATTAAGATATCTGAATGGCGATTCAGCCTTTGTCCGAGCGAGACGTCGCCGGACGGCCGAACGTCCTTTGAGTCAGTAAGGCAACGGGGCGAAGGAACTCGTTCGCCAGGAAAGGAGGATGGTGGGACTCCTTGACAATGCCGGGTCATGGGAGAATGGCGCGTAGAACTCCCACGCGTCCGCTTATCGCGGGGATCGCGCCCGCGGATTTTGACCTTGCCTACTGACCTTATTACCTTCCGTGCCTCGAACGGATGCGAGCGTTACGTCACCTCCCGCGCGTCCTTCGCGTCTCCTCCTTTATCATTATCCATCGACCTTCGCGAGATTCCTCTCGTTTTCCCTTATCGATCGTTTTGACGTTAACAGAGCCACAATTTGCATTGGAATCATCGCGCGCGAGTTCGAAAGCTCGGGGACATTTTTCGGTGAAAGTCCCCAGAACTAGGAATCGATACACGCGTCGGAATTGTGTAAGCAGATAGAGACACCGGCGGTGAGCAATTAGAAATTGCGGCGTTTAACAAAACGAGATCTCTGACGGAGGCGAGAAAGTGTTTGCGGGCAAGGAAACGGATCGTGCCACGGATAAAGCCCATTTACATGCAATTACATTGCGTGTTGCAGCGAAAAGCACTGCCTCGACTCTTCCTTCTTCTCGGTATACAGGTCTCTGTTGCCGTTGCTCATCGAACTACCGCTTAAAGTTCTGTGCACGACTGACTGAATGACATCTAGAAAGAATTCGAGTAGAGTGACAAGTGCAGGCCTTGTCTCACACGCATTTTCGATCTTAGCGTTACGATTGGCTGAAGTAGTTACAAGTATTATGCAGTGCTCAGGAGGTGGCCCCTGGAAAAATTGGGTATCTATGTGGCTAAGAGGTCAGCTTTTGAGAACTGTATAGTACTAATAAGAGTATTGGCAA
The DNA here is from genome assembly GCA_033822845.1 of Tetrapedia diversipes. Lineage (NCBI taxonomy): Eukaryota > Metazoa > Arthropoda > Insecta > Hymenoptera > Apidae > Tetrapedia > Tetrapedia diversipes. Next base: position 195,094 of record JAOPTO010001119.1, read on the forward strand.
AGAAAAGAAATGAGATGCGTAGAGATGAGGAACCTAACACAAATGAGGAAAAAAAGTTCTTCTTGCTTCTGTGCTATGTACCTGAGTCGTATCTATGGATTTTAGAGTATTGGTACCTTTGAGGACCTTTTACTTTGCGAATTCAGTACACTGTTGAAAAATGGCGAATTACCCAGAAAGTGGCGAGGATGTGATCCTGCGAATTGCTCAACGTGAATCCAAGAGCCAACGCGTGCGGTTGGCAGAGGCTGGGTGTTGCCTGACGTAGGTTCAACGCTCTCAATGGTAGCCTCATCGGGGTACCCTCGACCCAAAGCCAGCCCATCCTGATGGAAACGATCCTTCTCTCACCTAGGTCCTCCACGTACAGCTCGCCTGTGGCAAACAGAAAAATTACGGTCCTAATGAGGATCAATCAGAGGTCGGGCCGAAAAGAGATTCGGATTATATTGATCGGCCGCGCGGTAATTGCGGATATGCGCAATGACCTTTAGCCTCAATCATATCTAATTAAAAGCGTGCCCTGGAGGCCTGTGCATAATTTATCTGCACTCGTGTCATTGATGGCCGACCAATGACAATTCGCTGCGATCGTCGCATAGTAGGACAGTTGCACCGAAAACGCGGTGAGAAGCGATTTTATACAAATACACTCGCGGTGAAGAAATTATATTCACCAACGGTGAATTGAGATTCATAATTTGATAATTAGTTTCGTCACTTAACTGATACGTATGCGTACCATACTTTGGACGTTTTCTATATTTCTACAGGTTACATGCATTCTGTACATTTTTACGTGTTCAAATTTCTCAGAAATGCATACAAAGTAGCGTCTATTGACGAGTGTTGCAATGACCTGATCGTGTCGAACGATCGGAACTTTAATTTAGTAACAAGCTTTAAGCTTTTCTCCTGCATCGCTACACGCAGGCGGACGAATCGCGTAAGCTTAGGTAATCGAAAGATTGACGTCATTCAATTGAACAGCGTAGGAGTGCGGATGGTCCGCCGGCACCCTGAGCTCTCCCATCCCTGCCCCTCGTCCCGTTCAATTACCGTTGGAAACGGCGTCCAAACACGCCCACACTTTGTCGACCCATCGTCGGGTATTTTCGCCGTCAGATAGAAATAGATCCTAGGATTCCTGCCACAACCACCCCTTGTCGTCTACGTGTTCTTCCAATTTTACGGCATCCATAACAAGCAACTCTGCGTATACTATCATGCATAAGTATCAGGCCGTCCAATGAATTCAGATAAATAATGCTGCGATACAAGAAGTTTCTCGAATAAGGCTTGAAGTGTATAATACAAATGCCGCTGTTTACAGAAAACCGTAATTGTAAGATATTTTAGCGTGTATCAGCAAACGCGTAAGTAGATGTCCACCTATTTTTAGAAGGTACTGTACCCGTGTACCGAGTGACTATCATTCCTCTGAAATAAAGTCGATAGCAACAACAAAATGTAATGCTCATGAAACGGCATCGTTGATCGGTAAACAAAAACTATAGTTGTAAGATATCAACAAACATCTGGATTCCAGTTGCTTTTGAAAGGTACTGTACCGAGTACCAAGTGATTTCCAAGTATCTGCGACACAGTTGACAAGCGACTATAAAGCATAATGTTTGCGAAACAGCATTGTTGATAGGTAAAGAAAACTATAACTGTAAGATATTTAAGTGACGTTAACAAGCATCTGGATTCCAGTTACTTTTGAAAGGTACTGTACCGAGTACCAAGTGATTTCCAAGTATCTGCGACACAGTTGACAAGCGACAGCAAAGAATAATGTTTGCACCGCAAATTTTACAAGACATTTAAGCGATATCTAAAAACACGCAACTATCCAGCTACTTTTGCAACGTACTGTACCCGTATGCGAAGTGATTTCCATTTCTCCGCGACACAGTCGACAGTGACAACAGAGCAGTTCGCTATCGGTCGCAGGGGAACGAAGAAATCGGGTCTGAAACCGAACGTGTGTCTCCATGGAACCCGGCTGGAATTATCGATACCTAGTTCATGCCTCTGACGCAACAGAGTGGCGTTATCTCGGCTATTATATCGAGCACGAGGCGCGGAGTAACACGGGTAAGGACAGCATACACAAAGTGACCGGCGAACGAGTCGCCGTCTAAAGTACGTCCATTAACCTTCCCCGAGGAATTCCTTATCGCTGAACAGAAGGAGTATCGGAAGGACACGATCGACCGGATTCCTGGCGTTCCTTGGCCCAATAGGGAAGCAAATTGGCGTAGAGGGACCCGACGCCGGGAGGTCCTTCACCTGCATTCCTGCCGCGTGTCCCGGCCACGCAGGCCTGTCCTCGACGACCTACGACACACGCCCCCACCTGGTTTCCACGGAAACCAGCTGATGGTCTCCGAACAGCTCGCGATCATTACCATATCCGCTTCAATCGAAGGGGATAAACATAGATCCACGGGAAACACCCACGTTGATGAATGTTCCTAGAAATTTCGAAGCACTCACTCTAGAATTGTGAATTTTCACGAATAACCTTTCGACCTGTACAGTTTGTACAATTTGGAAGGGTGTAATGTATTTTTTGGTAGATTACGAATGATAAATAGGTGTATAAAAATTTAGAGTATTAGGATTTATATAGTTAATGCACGTAAACTTAGAACGTTATCATTAACCTCTGCAATCACGGCAACTACCGAATTTATTCACTTTATACTTTTGGATCATTCTTTCTCTATTCGAATCAATTGAAAGGGAATATTGTGAAATATGACAATTCCAAACGGTGTTAGTACAATTCTGCAAATTAACGTTTCTATATACATTTACGTAATAATAATTGAACAAAACTTGCTGGGTTATTATACATATACTGTAGATAAAATTCTTCAGTTAGCTACGTGTAAACATAAACATTAAGATAATTTATTTTCTCGACATTCGAAATTTACATACACTCTGTCAGTTTACGTGGTATAAAAATCGTCGTATTCTACGGGGCTATCCTACGGCGACTATGGAACTCGGCACGCAGGGCTTGCATAAATTACAGCGGTGCAAAACAGCAATGCGGTGACACGCGAGCTGAGCAAGTCGATCGTGTCGTACGTGACAGTCTGCTCTAGCTCTCTGAATACTATTATCTCGTTTTCACGTGCGGCGGATCTCCGCCACTTTTTCATCCCCGCGGAACAAGAAATCGAGCCTGTCATCATCGTGAAAGCGTCCTATTCGGATCACGATCCTCTCCGCCCCTCCACCATATCCGCGCTAATTGTTAATCAACCAACGAGGTTTCGCGTCGCGTGAAAATGGAAAACGAAAGCGGCCGTTCCGTTTCTAGAACGAATTTTCTAATCTCGTTCTCGGCTATCGGTTCCGAACCGTTTGGCTCGACGAATTTTTGCAACAGTGATTCACCTCGCTTTCAAGGTCACTCCTGTTCGAAGCTATTGCGAAATTTTCCACGGAAGGGATTACGAAATCAAACGGTGAATCATCGTTCTGGCGTTCGCTTCGATCTTTTTGGCGCCATCCTGTGTACAGCCATCACTTGGTACAGGGACAGTACGAACAGAAAATTGTTAATCCGTCGATCGAAACCCCATCCTTGCCATTAAAGAAGTTCGTTCGATGACAAAACATTCGCTTGGAGCGGAAAATCGGTAAATCGTGTTTTCCGCTCGAAGAGGCTCGCGTTCTCTACGGTCTAGCTTCGGGCCAAGAAAGTGTGCACACGTCGTGTACAGTAACGGACAAAAGTTTGAGACGAGAGGACAATGTGGAGCATAGCTTTATGCTCTGCAAATATTGTCTGTATGTTCATTCTTATCGTTATTATGGTGAAATACTATTTATTGATCAGCACAGAATGCAAATTTTGTTTACCATACTATTCTTAAGTAAATACAGTAGCGGACAAAAGTTTAAGACGAGAGGACAATGTGGAGCATAGTTTTATGCTCTGTAAATACTGTCTGTAGATACATTTTTATCGTTATTATGGTGGAATACTATTTATTGATCGGCACAGAATGCAAATTTTGTTTATCATGCTATTCTTACGTAGATACAGTAGCGGACAAAAGTTTAAGACGAGAGGACAATGTAGAACACAGCTTTATGCTCTGCAAATATTGTCTGTATGTTCATTCTTATCGTTATTATGGTGAAATACTATTTATTGATCAGCACAGAATGCAAATTTTGTTTTCCATGTTATTCTTACAGTAGCAGGCAAAAGTTTAAGACGAGAGGGCAATGTAGAGCATAGTTTTATGGTCTTTAAATATTGTCTGTACATTTATTTTTTTATTATTATTATGATGGAATACTATTTATTTATTTTTATTATTATTATTTATTGATCAGCACAAAATGCAAATTTTGTTTATCACGCTTATTCCTTATAAATTAGTTACTTTAATTTCGTTCACTCTTTGGTCTTAAACTTTTGTACACCACTGTATACACGTATCATACACACTGTCGTTCGAACGTTCGAAGAATCTTTCAGAGCGGAAAACGTGTTTCGGGTTAAAGAATCCCGAAGGAGAGCCTCGTCGTACACTCTCTCTTTCCGGTCACGGTCCATTAAGCCTGCGGAGTCGCGCGCAGGCGACGGCGTTCGTGCGAACGCGCCATAAATAAGGCCCGATCCTCCACTAGATCCGAAAGTTTGCCGTGTTTGCGCGAAAACCGATAGAACATGAGCGGTTGGCCTTGTTTCCGGGGCCTTGATACCGCCTCTCGCTCGGACCTCGATTAATGAACCGACGATGGAGATCACCAGGTGGACGACAAACACACGAGGAGAGATGAATGAAACCGAGCGTGTTCCGTCTTCGAGGGACGCCTGTCCAAGGACAGTCCCCCCGGGTTTCATTCATGAATTTTTATTACGGACGCATATTTATGCATATTTATGAGCGGCGAAGAAAAGCCCAAGTGCGGAGAAGGCTTTAACGCGCCTCGTCCCATGCTTTTATCTGGCCCCCGTCGCTGGCCCACGCCGTTGCGGCACGTTTCACTCAGGAAACCGTTTATTTCCTCAGATCCTGGGATAACGCGCGGCTGTCACGTATACCGGGTGACCGTTTCGAAAATCGATACCGTTAACCCTTTGACTGCCGCGCCGAAATCACATGTTTCGGACGCCACCGGAGTACACTGCCAAATGGAATATTTCATTGAAATTACTCTCTTATTTTCAATATTTTAATAAAAATTTTTAATCGTTTGATGGGACACTTTTTATTTCAAAGTATTCTCTAATTAACTAAATGCAATATTTCATAGAAATTACTCTTTTATTTTCAATATTTTAATAAAACTTTTTAATCGTTTGATGGGACACTTTTTATTTCAAAGTATTCTCTAATTAGCTAAATGCAATATTTCATAGAAGTTACTCTCTTATTTTCAATGTTCTAATACAAATTTTTAATTGTCCAATAGGACACCTTTTACTTCAAAGTATCCTCTAATTAGCTAGATGCAATATTTTATAGAAATTAATCTTATAAATGGGGTACTTTTTACTTCAAAGTATCCTCTAAATAGCGGCAATGTTCAAAATGCACTACCTGTCAATATTTTGCATTTGAAAATCGTTGAAGTTAGTATAATTAGACGACTAACAGTCACCTGTCGAGTGCAAAGGGTCAATAGTATATTAATAAACTGTATTAGTTTATTAACGTTTACAATTACAAATTCTAGCGTTCCAAATTCATACAATTTATTAATTATACCACTTCTAACATTCCGAATTAACATTATCTATCAATCTATACTGAATTATAGTATCATGAAAAAATAGAGTTATCTACAAAACGTGCATAAAAATACAGTTTCAAACACCCATTCGTGGCGTACTCCCATTCATCGCCACTACATCATTGTTTCGCTCTATTAAAAGCACGTATCGATCAGGGAAATTCAACGGAGACCTTGCGAACAACCCGGCGACCGTGAAACGACACGTGAACGAGCAGCGGAAACCCGCATCGATCCCACGAAGATCAGAGGAGCGACGCTGCTTCCGTGCTTCCTAAAGGAAACACTATTGCCCTCCACGTTTCCCCGTTGCCTCGGTCAACATCGAAAATCCTGTTCAACAGTCCTCCATTTTTCACCTCGTTCCTTCACGCTCGTCTGCCTCCTGTCAGTCCCGGAACCGTCATCCTGGTCAAACAGGGCCCCGGGTTCGAACGCTTCCTTTTTTTCCCGTTTCGTTTCCCCCGCCTTGGTCGTGGCCACACGGAACACCATGAATTATTTATTCGTCGAAGGATCATCAGCGGGAACGCCCTCGATTTTCCACGCAACCTTTCGTCCCCCAAATTTTTTGTGCTTCCGCGACCAGGTCCTTTGTGTCGGGCAGAGCAAACCGTGCGTACATTAGAACTACCGTATTCTTATTTACAATATTGAAGTCAACTTGAAAATCATCTAGAAAGATATCGTTTCAAAAATAGATCGTTAAAAATCGTTAAAACAATCGAACATGTAGGCACTTATATCTGTGAAAGAAAAATCATGGAAAACCTCGAGAAATGCATCAAGTTACCAAAGCTTCTGTGAAAGCTTACGAATCAATGATTTCAACCACTTCGACAGATCAAACGCTATTATTATCATCCCTGTATTGGCCACAGGAAATTTATTCCTCAGGATATTAGCCAATCTCCCCCTTCAGGCATCAATGACTCCCATAGGCACCGGTTATCACGAACATTGCAGTTACAAGTCGTTTCTTCGATTTGTTTCGGTGGTTTCCGTGTGCAACGCGAACCGGTAATTCACAAGGAAGGAAATCTGCACAGCGACACGGAGGTGAAATGCGACGTGAAAGTGACAAAGCCGTAATGTTGGGACGGAACAAGCGGTGGACCAGGACGGCCTGTCACGAGACCGGAAGCTCTTGGGCCAGGGACCAGGAAGCGGAGGTGGGAACCGTCTGCATGCAACCTGTGTACGTGTGTATGTGTATGCGTGCATGTGTACATTGGCAGCCGTCATGCGAGCCGTGGCACTGTAGATAAAAACGAGCTGATGGAAAAACGGTCCCCGTTATTGCGTGCAGCTAGTTTCTGGTGCACGGAGTAACCGTGACAGCGCAATCATAGCTAAACAGAGCTCATGAACCGCGCTACTGTTTCTCCGTGGCGAGTACCTTCTCTTCTTCCTTCTCGCGGTGGTGGTGCTCGTTACGAAACCCGGTGTTTTCCCATGATTAATACCAACGAATTGGGTCGGCATTTATCTTCATTTCCTCGCAAGCACCGCTTCAAAATCGAATTGCCACATCGATTATCGTGCTACCGTATGAACAGCTATTAATAAGGCTTTCATAACAAGTCGCTATTGGATTACGCTCGTCGTTACAGCCTCTCCTTCACCCCTCCTGGAATCGAAATGCATCAACGGCCATCGGTTCCGCCTCTTGCCACACGCCACTAATGAGATCCATCCATGTTAAGATTGCCGGTTAAAATCAGCGAAAACGACATCGATTTCCGTCGAGGTTTCACGATTGGTATCGCAGATATGGTTGACACTTTCGAACGCGTTTATTCGTTCGTTTAGGACAAATTCAGCGGAAGCATTAGGTCGCATTGGAAATTGTTGGAGATCTCTCGTCAGTAAAATTTGAAGAAGGAATTCAGGAGAGAGAGAGAGAGAGACGTGGAATTTTTAAATTGTAGAAACAATTTTGAAAATTAGATAAGGTATAAGGATTTTCTGAACCGCTTGAGAATCGATACAAACTTTCCTGATAACTTAGTAATTAAAAGTAGAATAGGAATTTTAGATTAGGTTATAAACTTTCTTGATTACTTAACAATTAAAAGTAGAGTAGAAATTTTAGACTAGATTACAAATTTTTCTGATAACTTAACAATTAAAAGTAGAGTAGAAATTTTAGATTAGATTACAAATTTTTCTGATAACTTAACAATTAAAAGTAGAGTAGAAATTTTAGATTAGATTACAAATTTTTCTGATAACTTAATAATTAAAAGTAGAATAGAAATTTTAGATTAGGTTACAAATTTTTCTCAGAACCTAATTATTGAAAATACAATAGAAATTTTAGATTAGGTTACAAATTTTCCTCATAACTTCACGACTAAAAATAATACAGAAATTTTAAGTTAGATTTCTAATTTATATCACAAATTTTCCAGATAACTTGATAGTGAAAACTAGAATAAGAATTTTAGGTTAGCTGATTAATTCAGTACAATATAGATAATCTACGATTGTTCGCGGCTGCATTACGTTGGCCGTTACATAATCCCGGGGCTATGGTGGCGCCACGTAGTATGGGACCTCGGATGCACACCTGTGAGTCACCGTGTGTCTCGCCGGGTGAAACAAACGGTTCGTTAGTGGTAATTACACGGGAACCCGTTAGGAACAGTTAAGAGGGAGCGTTTTCCTACGGCGACACTGTTCGCACCGTGGTCCCTCAGATTCAGGGCCAAAGACGCGTCCTAAAACCCCTTACGAGGATGTCTAAACAGCTCTCCTAATGAATATCCCTCCTTTTTTTTCTTTCTCCCTTTTTATGAGCTATTAGAACCTCTTCCCCTCTCCAGTTCTGCTTCCGTTCACGTGAAACGTGTTGATTCAACAGTTGCTATGACGAACACAACCACTTGTAATTGTAGAATGTTGACGACAGCACTGAGCACTGTTCAAGTAAATTCTTATTCGAGTGACGAATAAATGCATAAAAAGTATTTATAAATGATCAATAAAATGTGGATTTTTATAACTTTGATAAACTTTTCACAGAAACTTTGTAAAATTATTATGTTGCTATTGGGAAATTTTTCATGATTTCCTGTAAAACAAAGATTTCCCTGTCTGTTATTAAGTATTTCTTCATATAAATTATAATTCGATGTGTTTACTCCAAATAAGTATACTTTAGTCGTTTATCTTTTTAGTGTTAAACAATTAATCGAAGAAACTTTGACAAATATATTAAAAGTAAAATAATTAATTTGTTTACCCGTTATCATTGTTGTTATTATTACTATTAAAAGATCAGTAATACTCGTAATTCGAAATAGTTTTTGCCCAGCGCTCTGGCTCTAACGGTAAGTTTTGACTTTGCACGATCCCCATACAATGGACGGCGAGAACGACTATAGGAGAAAGTCGTAAAGAGCTCTCAGAGGGGCACAGGGTCTCCTTCGAGAGAATCCGCTCGCCTGGAAAGATTCCCCCTGCCAGAGGGGAAGTCCTTTCTCATGGTGGACTTCCTCTGCTTTTCTGGTTTTTCACGATTTTCACGGGTCACGCGGTGGGTGACTTCCAAAAGAGTTTGTGTTCAGAAATAAATCGTTTGCCAGTGGAAACAGAACGGTTTGGACGCGGTCGAACGTTTCAGAACGTCCAGATGTGTAAATACGACAATATACTCGGTTGCAAAACGTGTTTCGGCATTCGTTGCTGGCTGGTCGTACGAAAATATTATTTTTATTGCTTCGAAAAATTATTCAAAATCACACGATTGCATTCTTTTAGTATTATTCTTTCAGTTTCTCGATACACCCCTATTTTTTCGCCTTTCTTTGCATACGTACAGTCGGACGCATAAATATAACTTGTTTGGGATGTGTAATAATAAACAAAAATACATTGATGCAATTGCCATCGACAATTTCTAGAAATATTAAGTTATTCAATATTAATAAAGATTATGATTTGTATTTTTCATTTAAATTTCATACATTTTCTTTTCTCTACTATGTATGCTATACCAGTAAGAGGATGAATATTTATATGGCCGACTGTACATACATGTGTGTATAATTTCTGAACGCGACACGATGTTCATCAATTATTTCAAGACCCGTTTCATTCGATCTTAATCCGACAGCAAGTTTTTATCAACCCGGTGAAGAACTAGCGATTCAGGGATTAAAATATGCGCGGAGGGACTTAAAAGCAAGATGGCCGCGCAACAGCCCGTTCCGTTCGCTCATCAATCTTCGCATGGAAATCGTGCGATCGTCTTCGTGCCAGTCATTTAGTGTCATCCACCTTTTCATCCCTTATGCACGGGGCACACAACGTTCTTTAACCCGTTCACCGCCAACTACGAGATATCTCGTAGTTTGTGCTACAAGTTTAGATTGATTGCGAAATTGATCACGAAATAAATTTATACCCGTTTCAGTTATAAATTACAGGCGGTCCTCGACTTTCGCACACAATTGGTTCTTGAAAGTGTGTGGGAATGTTGAACGTTCGAAAATAGAGGGATGTATAAAAATATACACCAAAAACTATGTTTTAAAGTGTTGATTGGAACAACATTGGAATTTGATGGTTAAAGTCCGATGTCCCCTGAGAGAGGGCAGTCCAGTAGCCTGATCGACTCACGATCTCCTTTCAGAGAGGATATCCAACCGCAAAGGCTTAAAAAGTTGAATTTTTTAAAAATGTGTGAAAGTTGAGGAAGATCTGTGCTAGAAATGATGAACAAAATCTTTTTGTAGTAATATCTTTTTATAAAACGCAACCAATCTTCTAATATCACTTTTTATCATCAAAATGGTAACCCATAAATGCCTTACAATGAAATCTTGTCGCCCAGGGCCAATAATTCTTTCCTTTGCTTGCTTGTTCCGCGAAATAATAATGCTTGTGTAACAACAGGGAGGAATGCGACGATTAACGAAAATCGTCTTTTGTTCTTTCGTCGATCTCCACGCTTTTATTATTTACGTTGCTCGTCGATCGATCGACGTAGCGTTTTCCAACCGGAAAATTATGCCATAAACAGCCGAGGATTGTCCAGCGGGTGACAAAGGCTATTGTCAGCGCCGACAATGAAGGCGGAGAGGAAACAATCGAGAGTGACAATCGTTCGAGAAGACGTTGCAGCCGAAGCTATCGGTCGTGGCGAAGATTAAACAAGAATTCTTCGCGGTGCTCTCGCTTTCCCGCTGCAAGACTACGTCGGGAAGTTGATTACAACACGAGTGTTACGTAAAAAAGATAATTGAGCTAACGCAACGCTGACTCTAACGAAAATTTCGCTTTTAAACGTAATTGCATTTTAATAAGCCTGCGGTCGTGGCACGAATTTACAAGCAATTTTGACTCTTTCTTTAAAATCGTTGTATCGAGATGCTATCACTTCCAGGTTTCGGGTTATCTTCGACTTGATCGCGGTTCTTTCTCTTGTTAAGGAGGTTTCAATTACTTTTAAAAGAGAACGAAGAATTTCTCGTTAGTACGATTTTATAACAAACGCTTACTTTCTCTAAATCTCTGCGAGCACGTTTAGGAACACGAAAATTCAGAAACTTCAACAAGCTCAGTTGCTTTTTCTGAATCGACGATAATAATGGAGGAATCTTCAATTAGGTGTTAAATTAGAAATAATGTTGAAATTGCTGCGAAACCGTCAGTTACAGAAAATCCTAATGCAGAAGATCAGTTTCATCGATAAAATATTAAATTATTGAAAAATAATAGAGGGATCTTCAATAAGTGTAAAATTCAAGATAACGTTGAAATTGTTGCAAAAGTTCCGTTTCATTAATCAACTATTAAATTATTAAAAAATAATAGAAGGAGCTCCAATCAGGTGTTAAATTGGAGATAACGTTATGATTATTGCAAAACCGTCAGTTAGAGAAAATCCTAATGCGAAAATTCAGTTTCATCAATCACATCTTAAATTATTAAAAAATAATAGAAGGACCTCCAATCAGGTGTAAAATTTAAGATAACGTTGAAATTGTTGCAAAAGTTCCGTTTCATCAATCAAGTATTAAATTATTGAAAAATAATAGAAGGACCTCCAATCAGGTGTTAAGTTAGAGATAACGTTGAGATTGTTGCAAAATCGGTACTTAGAGCAAATCCTAATGCGAAAATTCAGTTTGATCAATCACATCTTAAATTATTAAAAAATAATAGAAGGAGCTCCAATCAGGTGTTAAATTAAAGATAACGTTATGATTATCGCAAAACCGTCAGTTAGAGAAAATCCTAATACAAAAGTACAGTTTCGTCGATAAAATATTAAATCATTGACAAAATAATAGAGGGACCTTTATCGATAACGAGAACACTTTTAACCACCAAAAATTCCCTTCAACCGCATCTCTTGTCTGTTCTGACTCGACGTGACGCAATTATCCACGCTCCCGGAACACGATCTTCGGGTTCCCGTTCTCCGTTCCCGTCCTTTGATCTGGCGTCTCGTTTCTTTTTCTCCCGACGCACTTTGTCCAGAGAGACGCGATTCGTGGGCGTCGCGGGGAGATAGCAGAAAAGGAAGACGACGACGAAGAAAGGCGGGAGGAGTGCGCGCGCGAGCGCACGAGTAACGGATACGAGAAGACAGAGGAAGCATTCATGGAACAACGACACGTGTTTCCTCGCGCGTTTCCCGCGCCCCGTTCGAGCTGAAAGGTTCCACGAGGGCAACGCGAAACTTGGCTAATTGAACGCGAAATTTCTTCGCAAACGAGCCGGGGAAAACGAACGGCCCCGTGGGAAAGTGGCTGTTTTCCTCGACAACTTTCCCCCTTTCCTCGCTTTCCCGCGTGCACCGCGCACGATTTCGCTTCGCAAGGGATGAATGCATTAATTGTGTGCACCCTGGGATTGTTTCAACATTTCTCAACAATTACAGCGATGCGTAACTCGTAACTTATGAATTTTTTATTATTATTATTTTTTGTTTTCTTTTTTGTTCTTTTGTGTGCTCATCTTACTCGTGTGATCTACTTATATCTCTTTTCCTTCTATTGTAACAAAGGGTTTACTCCGTTGAAAATAAATAAATAAAAAATATAAATCTTCACTAATTTAACGATCAACTGAAGAAATTTTAGCTCAAAGAATCTCGAATGTAAAGTCAAATATAGGAGAATATAGGTATTGAAGAATAAAAAAAGGAGAAGGAGATAGTTAATTCTGGTAATCTGTATGAATTTATCAATTCATGATATTGAAATTAATTATAGGTAATGCTAATCTTGAACGTCTATGATATTTGTCTGATGCGTTAAATGTAATTTTTGTTAAAATGACAGGCTATAAAATCTGATCTAGTCTTCACATATTTTTTGGAGGTAATTTAGAATTTGAATTGGTTTTGCTTTCGTTGCATTTCTATTTGAAGAACTCCCTGGGCAATTCAGAATGTACGCACGTGTAGCCATCGATACCGCTGGCGCTACGAAAAAGGAGCACGACAAAGGAAGAACCGAAAAGGGAGCCGGTCGAATTAGCTGAAAATAATTAAAACCGCGCCTTATTTAGCGCAAAACAGTTCGACGTCTATCTTTAGCGGGTATCCAGAGACGAATTACTTGGAAATCGAACGTTTTCTGCCGCCGCTGGCGCGGCTCAAACCGCGATTAATTGCCCTTATCTATTTATACCGTGAATTTTTATCGGGGCCGAAGAAAGGAGGGCCGTGAATAGACGATGACTCACGGTAAACATTCGCTTACCCTTCTGAACGTGTTGGGGATTCAGAAAACGCCGCGCGGCTCTAAGGCGAAGAAAATGACGTGGCGGGAAGAAACCGGCGAACAACGCGGCTATAAACGTGTCTCCAACGAAACGGCAGGGGGAGAGAGAAAGGGGATGTGCGAGAAAGGAATCGATTAGAGCGTCCTTTCTTCGTCCCAACAAATTTTCAGCAGGCGAACGGAACAAGCTGGCTGACAGCCGTGGTCGATCGATGGAGCCCAGAAATCTATCCCTCGACCAGGATCTGACGGATCGCACGATCATGACAAGTCTGCCACGAACATCCCGTTAGGAGACTTCAATTCGGTGGTTCCATTGCGAGGAATCGAACAAGCGGGAAGTATCTAACTGATCGTCCGGGGATGATTTATCCTCGTACGAGCAAAAGAATGATCGACGATCCCAGACGACAAAAGGATAGACCCCGGGCTACCCTGTTGCCGATAAAAGGCGCACGATGGAGGACAATGGCTCTGTTTACCCAAGAAATTATCAAGATCCACCGGGGAGGGTCCTTGGAAGGATCATTTCGCAGGATTTTCGGCGGACCACACCCATTTTTGTCATTCGATCGCCATTAGACCGCTCTTTCTCTGCTCTCTCTCTTTCTCTCAATACTCCGTCGACACGCTCCCAGGAAGTTCGTTGCTCGATCCATGGCCCATGGCAAAGAGAACTTACTTCCTCCTGAAAACTGTTCCTCAAAGAGTTCGATCGTTCACGGTGAACATGGTTTTAATATTTAGAATTCAGGGATGTGTTTTGTGAATGCGAATGTTGAATGTTCGAAAGTAGAGGGATGTAAAAAAATATGCTCCAAAAATTGTGTTTTAAAGCATTGATCGGAACAACATTGTAGCCTGATAGCCAAAGTCTGATGTCCCCTGAGTCTGCTCGACTTACGATGTTCCCTCAGAGGGAACATCCGACCGCAAAGGCTTAAAAAGTTGAATTTTTAAAAATTTGCCAAATAGCGAATTGTGCGAAAGCAGAATGTGCGAAAATCGAGGGGCGCCTGTGTATCCCAATCGGGTTGACGCGATTGCGATGCGAAGCGACGTCGACGGTTTCCTTCAAAGCATCTTGAACATCTTGCGGCGAGACCGCATCTGTCAAGCATTTCTACGCTTTTTCTTTCATGCACAACTTTCCCGGCTGGCACGAGTGCTCGCGCACACGCGGCTAGAGCACTCTCGAGCCCTCTTTGCGCCGGGAGTCAAGAGGGCTTTTCTTTTCCTCCCGATCGATCGTGTGACCAGGCCGATTCGCTCGCTTACTTTCTCTCTCCCTTTTCGTTCTCCCTCCCGCCGTCTCTCTTTCTCTCTGTCTCCTCATTCGAACCCTCCTCCCTCCACCTCTGGCGCACAATTCGAGTGCATTATGCCGGCGAAACAATGGCACAAAGGTACTGCCGGGCTCGCGCGCCTGGGCAGGATCTCTCGACCGGGAACAGCTGGCGCGAATTTTTGCCGCAATTTTTACAGTATCCGTCGCCGAAAAATCGTTGAAACGCGGAACATCTGGTGGTAAAAAACAGCCTGCTCGCTTATGACACTTCAACACCCCTGTTGTTTCACTGGGCCACTCGAGCTGCTTTCTATTGTCCTTAACGCATCTTTTGCGAGCGCGGTTTGAGCTGCTTGAACACCGAGAGCAAGCATATCCAGTATTGATAGATGTCATTGTAAAAATCACTAATTTTAGTCTCAATATTTTCTTTGTTTCTGTGTGTCTTATAATAATAATGATCTTTATTTGACGGACAAGTAGCCATTTTATACAAAAATATATATAAAAGAATTTTCGGACGTTGGTCATAATTAAGTGCGCCAATTTACGTAGGGTTAAGCAGAGTGTAACTACAAGTGTGTTGTATTAATGTTGCCTATTTAACAGAGTGCATAGTTGTTGCTTGAATATTTGTAATAAAGTAGATCTTTGTTTCTTTGTTTCTTTGTTCTTTGCTAAGCTCTGCGATTGTGATCTCGGTCTCCCACATACAACGTCCAGTATTTTCGTAAATGTAACTACATCTGGCCGCAGTAGAACTGTGATTCACGTCACCCACAAAAGACGTGTTAACGCAAACAATGAAACTGGTTGCGAAGATCGAGTATGTAGAATAAGTGCATCTAATTTTGTGGTGCATACACGATGAATGAGTTAAATGAACCGAGTTAATGTATGCAAATTGATGGAATTCACGGTTTTGCGTTAATTTATGAGCACAACCTTTCTCTATCGACCCTTCCATCGCGTTTGACTGTCCCCATTTTATGACCTAAGATTTAAATCAACTTAACTATCCTTCCTTCAAGCTTTCTCAGGATCACATTAAATTCGCTAGAAAGTCGTGGAATCGTGGCAAAATGGTGCAATCAGTTCATCGAACTCGACAGCAGAGCTATCAATAAAAATAAACACGCACCCTGTCTCACATACAAAACTAAATCTTATTTCCTTATTCCAAGCTCATGAATAACTTTGGCGTTGCCCACTTGAGTTATTGCACTCGTCGCCGTGCACCGTGTGAATTCGTGCATGCACTCGAAATTAGGTATGCCGATCCTATTTTAAGTGAGACATAAATAATCCAACGGAAAATATATTGGAAGCAGTTCCCGTCCGCCTCCCGGCATTCGAACCAGCGCCAATGATTAACATCTGTCCAATTCGTTCTCGCCGAATCATTCATCACGCGAGACCAACACACGTTAACCGGCCATGGTGTGTCCCCAACCATGGTGAGGCGTTGCGAAACTTTCGTCGGTCGGTTGCCAGGCCGGAAGGATAACCAACGACCCATTTTTCCGCCGCTGAATTCAGCCACGTTTATTAAGACACGTTCCACGGCGTGGGACACCGTCGGTCGCGCCCCATGACGGAGGCTATGGGGGTGTGGTGGTGCAGCATGCGGGCACGTAATTCTAAACTTCTCACCCGTCGAGTTTTCCCTACAGAAAGCGGCCTTGGTCCCCCCTGAAACGGGGCCCTCCTCTGCCCGGGGTTCGATTAAATCATGGTTTCCGCCGTGGTCCCATTATTAACCCCAGAACATCACGCTGCAAGGCTAACTGGAGGATCCCTCAAACCGATACTTCTTCTTACACGTTTGGCCGGAAGAAATTGTGCTTTAACACGAATCACCCATTTAATCACCCAAATATGGGTGATACTCTTTTTCTTAAAGTTAAACAGGATTTTAAATCAGAATTTTGAAAGGAATTCAATGGAATAAGTATTGAAGTATAATATATATATAAATATAAAATTAAAAAAAAATAAAAATAAAAAGTTAAGATTTTTGCTGTTTTTATATTTTTGTACTCCAATTTTCTATACAATCGGATTTGGGCCCAGCGAGAAACTTAGCCGAATCAGTTAATGGGAGTGTCTTAATATTTTATTTTATTTTATTTTATTTTATTTTATTTTATTTATAAACGGACCGAAGCCCTTTATACAATATGTTTAAACAGAAAAAGAAAAAAGAAAAATCAAAGGACATGCATAATCAAACTTAGCGTAAAAAAGAAGTGACGTGTACAATAACTTATTCTACATATCCGTTTCAGTGTGTTATACTTCTTTTTTATTATCTGTCTTTTAATAGTTAAGTAGGTGAACGTTAGAAACTGGTTATAAATTATGAAAATCGACAGCTGTTTCTCTGTCATACTTTTTATATTTCTTACACACAAAATAGATTTCGTATTATTTATGATATTTAAATTATTTTAACTTCTCGTATGAAAACTAAAATCTAGAAATTTTCAAGCTGATGTGATCGTGTAAAATAAAAGTAATTTTTGAATCACGAAACTTGGAAGTGTGCAGGACAGTAAATAATTTTCTGAGAATCTTTTATGCGAAGGAAATAGTTATAACCCTTTCCTCTCATAAAAGTAATAGGGTTAAGAAGCTCTGGGTGGTTCGCGTTCGCGTTCTACAGTGAGAATGTGAACTTGTGCGTTGAAACGTGGCGAGCACTGTCGATTATGCAACTAGGCGCAGTTATTCGGTTCTAATTAAGGAAGTAGTAAGTTATTGTTCCCCTGGTTGAGAACGTTAATGATTGCGCGAAGAAATGGTTATGGGTGTATACGTTTAAGTTGTTCCTGGGCTGGTAACAGTCTGGTTCATTTCTAATATTTCTGGCTTAATCGTCAATAGTAATCGACTTAATTAATTCTACGCTCCATAAGCGTTGAAGCAGACTCAAAAAAAATGTTTCGTGTTTCTTTCCACGTTTTTCTATTTTTTTTAGACGCCTTAATAGCAAACGGATTCTTTTAGACCTACATATTACTACATACGTAACATTTATGCAATTAGTAACTGCTGATTACGTTCGTATTACATAGCATCCTAGAATGCTTGTTACGAGCCATTAGAAGAATCCATTGCCCTAATTTACTATATCCACCGAACAGTTTTCCTATTCGCCAAAAAGTGCTGTTTAATAATTTAATGTTTATAGTCCTGCACATAATTTTTGCACCATTCATGAAGGTCAACTTCAATCCTCCCGATTTTCTTAGTTATTACCGGTATCCATATTGAGATTAATTAATTCCACGACTAAATTTTTTAAAATTCTTTTTCTAATGCTTCTGTCAACCATGAACACCAAACATAGATTTCATATCATTATTATTATTCAAAATTTATTGCAGAGAAATAGCTGTGAAGTTACGTGTGTATTACATATTTCTAATCTAGTGCGAAAAATGCAAAAAGATCTGATAAGAGAGCAATAATTTTTTAGCAGCTCTTTACGTTTTGCTTGCCATTTTATTATATTGTGAAAGGGTTGGTTAAGCAAATCCATGGTGAGAGCAACGATTCCAAGGAAACAAAGGGTGTCGAAAATCTCGTGCAACGGTCGCGCATTACCACAGTAACCCTCTCCACTGGTCCCGATAATTTGCTCGGTAAATTGCTGGGAAGAAAGCAGAGCGAGAACATGGCGGGGCGACGAGGAAGCCCCGTCCGGTTCAGGCTTTCGACACGGTCATTTTCCGACCGGTAAATTTCCGCACAAACAGCAGCGGCAGGCCTCCCAGCGGGGTTAAAATTAACTGACTTTCGCGCTGTGCACCGTTCTACCTCTCTGCATACGTATTGCCAGTTTAGAGGCCATTACTATGATCATTAGAGAGCGGCCGTTGCGAGCGACCAGCCTCGATGCGAATCGAATTTCAACCCGATACTCGTACTGCACAACAGGTCTCTCAACGTGCGAGGCTCGATTAACGATAGATTTACAGACATTTCTTGTGTATCTATTCTCAATGTAGGGTAAGGTCGCTCAAGTCGTACCTCTTAACCCTTTGCGGACGGAGCAGTAAAGAAGATAGTTACGTCGCGCATTTGTGTTATAAAAATTAAGCTGTATTTAAATAAGTTTTTCATAAAATCTAACAAAATCATAAACAAACAAATTTAGGCCAACTTGATTTCTTAGGCTAGTATACCCATGCGTATCTTATACGTGTCGTTTACGACAGACAAACGCCAGCCGCAGCGCGAGAGTTGGGCGGATATATCCGACACTCGTCCGCAAAGGGTTAACCCTTTGACTACTGTTGACGCCTATTGGCGTCCGACACATGTTGGCTTCCCGGTACTGTTGACGTCTATTGGCGTCCGGCACATGTTGACGCCTATTGGCGCCCAAATCGAATTTCGCTTGTTTCGCCAGTTTTAAAATTTTGTAATTGGTCTTATGATAATGTAGATTTTTGTAATAATTATTAAAGTAATATAAATTAATGTAAATTTCGCCGCAACCAGTGGACGTCACGAGTGAATTCGTACCGTACCGTACGGCCAGTGCGTGCCAAAGTCTGCCGTAGTCAAAGGATTAAGGAAAAATCCGTATGAAACGTAGGATTTATCAAATGAATAGAAATTAAACGTGTTATTCAAAACTTGCGTTGATATTGTTGTTATTTACTATAACGAAATTGGTGGAACATCTGATTCACTCAAATGTATATTTACTTGTGGTTGTATGTGCTGTTGTCGCTGTAGTTCGTTCAAAATTCAAGTGGTACGACTTAAGCAACCTTACCCTACAGAAAGTAGGCTAAAGTACAAGACATATATCAAACAGAATTTGGAATTGCAAAACTGAGATGGAAATAGATGTAGGTATATTTGTATCGCTCCATCGATAAAATTTAGCAAAAATTGTTAGAAATAATAGTATTTTTAAATGTTTTCGTAAATTTTACTCATTAAGTCTGAAACTTGTTAAATTGACGAGTTCTGTAAACCTAGCGTTAATGATCGTCGAGATGCAACGACGATTCATGGGCAACAGAGAAATACCGTCGATCTAACCTGAATCGTGATTTGAGACACTCTTCTGTTTGGGTTTAAGAGATTTAAGGATGGACGAAGAATAGGCTTATAAATTGGGGTTATAGCGAATATAGCAGTGTAGAAGTGTTGCAGGAATTTACAAGAATATTATTCGTGTTTATTATATTATACAAAAGAAATAATATTAAAATGTTAATTATTGGCTTAGAGGATTTAATAGCGACCTGAGAGCGCTATGAAATGTTATGTATGTAGATGTGTCCATCTTGAGAACGACATCTTAAGGAATGCTACCCCTTTGTCCGAATAATTGGTCGCATACATCGTCTTAAAGTGATCTATGCTCTGATTGGCTAATTTGAAGCTTAACTGAGCTCGCCTAAATGAATGCAACACGCGTACGCATATTTTAGTCACGAAGGAGACCAAGAAACGAGTACTGCAACAAACTGTTAATTTCACAAAATATAACTAGCACTATGTTGCCAATCGCAGTGGTCATTCTCCACATCTCAGAGAAATGATATATTGAACCTTCCGTTGCAACCGGACAGACGCGATACCTCTGCATTAAACATTCATACCTAGCAAGTAAAATTAAACAACGACAATTTTATGCAGGTTTCAAAGAACACTGGAACGTATGTATATTGTTTCACATGAAGTGAGTCGTCAAAGCGTTCCCAAGAGCCACCACCATTGAGCATATCTTTCTCTCTCACACACACACACACTCACTCACTCACTCTTTTTCACCCTTGAAAACAAACTTGCAAACCGGAGACGGAAGTAACCCGTAGAATCGCTCGTTCCACGCTCGAGTCCGTCCTTGTTCGATCGAACACACGGAGGGAGTGACGAAAAGCGGCGTTAAAGGGGTAGCAGCCACATAGTTGCGCACACAATTGATTTGCCGGGCTCTCATAAATCAAGGCTGCCTCTCTCGCTCGCACCCCGGCAGCCGGTTCAAGGGTTGCGCGATTCGAGTCGAATTTCGTGGAATCACATGGCCCGGCTAGGCGAGCCCCTCCCCGGTGTACCGTTACGAAATTACGCCAATAAAGTGGCAAAAATATCGCTGCCACGGGGTGGTCCCGGTGCGCGTGATCGGTATTTGCATCACAATGCGATCGTGCGCTCGAGAGATGGCCATTCGGCTGGCCTTTGGTACGGTGCACGGAATTGCGTGTTGGCGAATGGGCAGGGAGAGGGGGGGGGGAGGGGGTCGTTAATTAGATGCAAGGAAAACGCACGAAGGGCTCGATGGTCCTCTGATTTCGATCGCAACAAGGTGATCGGCGATTGGACAATTTCCAAAACAAAATCCGGCCGACAATATGGCGGAATTATCATAGAGCGTGGGGTATGAGAAAAAATGTTTTTATGAAAGGATGAGTGTGGCCTATGATAAACTGTGAGCTGAAATTAAGGATCGTGTTGTGGAATGAGTGTAACGAAGTGTGATCTATGCGATTTGTACATGCATGGTATGGATAGGAAGGGTAGCGATAAAAAGACAGTCAGTGTGTGATAACAGCAATCTTAGTAATGAGTAATGTTGATATAGAGCTAAAGAGAAAGAGAGAGAAAGTTAGAGTTTAATATTTTTATGTTATATTTCATCGCGTTTTCTATTCTATCTATTATTCTTACGCATTTACTCACATACAAGATGTTTGATCTCCTCGATCGACAAACCCTTCAAAGGTGCCTCGAGGTGTTCTCGAAGAAAGATGGATCCTCCTAGAGCGAAGCGTCGCTCGTGAGAAAGGGGTGCGAAAGCTTGCCTTGTCTATGTGACCGGCACGATGCCTTCCAGTGCCCCTTCGTCGATGATTATGATTTTCTGTCGCCTGCTACACAGGAAGCTGCACCAAGCAGAGCTATCAAGGGCCGACTCGTTTTTCCAACCCTTTCTCGCTCTACCCCGCGGCCATTTCGCCCTTTTCTGCGGCGCTGCGCAAACATGGACGCGCGAGCCCGATGGAAATCGTATACGAAGGCAAGGACGAGTACAGAGGCGCGCGAACAGTGGCACCGTCGTGGAAGACCGGTTCCGGTTACCCTACTTTTTTTTTTTTCGTTTCCTCTCTTTCATAGCTGAACAGAATCCACTGACCAAAATGTTCTTTCCTATTGACTCCTTCGTTCGCGCGGGCAAAGAGGAACAGTTCCTCGCGAGGGGCAGCCATAGACACTTTTGACGGCTCTGACGTTGTTTGCTTTTTTCCCCCGAAAGCCAAACCGCCGCTTTGTGCGGCCAGCCTGTTCGTACGACACGCCAAAATGACTACTAATTTGTTATCCTCCTCATTGTCCGACCGCCCCTTCGGAAACCCTTTCCTCCCGGCTGAGAAGCTGACTATGTATAACGTAACATAGTTGCTGCGACTGGAAATTTCTGCTAAAACTGTTGTTTTAGCGCGCTGTTTCAGCGTGTTTTGATTCTAATTTTTCTGACGAATACCCCAACAACAAATATTTTGTTCTCCGTCGTACAGTGAGAGTTAAAAGTAAATGGTATACACCTCACGAAGCTTCTGTAGCTTGTTATTAAAATACATTGCTTACTCCATCATTAATGTAGGAATGCGATCGAGTGGATGCGAGTTTAGGAAAATGTGAAGAGTGCTTGAGTTGAGCGATGGCTGTGTGAACGTAGATCGTTTGAACTCGAGTGTTTCCAAGGAATGGAAGATAAGCACATCAGAAAACGTCGCGATTGAGGAATTTTTGGTGAACATGCCCAAATGCATCGAGTGAGAAAGGTTTAGAATTAGAAAGAAAGGAAATAATGAGTGTTTGGAAGTATATATTGACTGTGAAGGCAGAAAGAGTGTGATTCTGACGGAAGTAAGAACGTTGTAACACGTTATAAACATCCTGTTTTTGATAAAAGTTTTTAGTTTACGAAAACACCGTCAAAGCAGCTCAGGTTGTTGTGAGCCGTGCAGTGGGAGAACCCACCAGTAACGAAAGGGTTAAACCATACATATCAACAATTACACGATTCGCACTCACGCCTAAATAAAATTAAATCCACATTTCGAGAGTCGAAGGGCAATAATTGGTCTTGAAGGGAAGAAGTTAGGAAATCGTGGTTACTTTCTCGAAGGGTTGATTCCAGATCGAGGAACGAAATCGACGCGAGCGCAATGGCGTCGAGCAACCCTTTGACCAGATGCACGGCACAATGGCCGTCACGAAAAATCCGACGACAATGTTATCTCGATCTACTTTCTTTATGGGGTCTTGTTCGGAGGAATTGAGTCGTCAAGGATGCTCGCCCGAACGGGGTGAACTGAATGCGCTGTAGATCACGTTGATAAACGTGCTACTCGACTTCCCTTCTCCTACGTTTGTGATTTATTTTAATGACGCCCTTTGTGCGACACAGGACGACACGTTTCGAGGAATTTTAAGGGACGATCCTCGTTTAACAATTTCTGTGCAGTTTCAAAGCAAACGCGAGTGTACGTTTTGAAACGAGACAATTTAAATGTTACACAGCGTCGTGTAATTTCGAAATTATTCACAGCAATGATAAAATTGCACGAATTAATAATACAGGAAATTCTGTTTTACTTTTATTTAGTAGAGTGGAATGATAGGACTCAGGTGTGAATATAATGAAGCGAAGTGATTAGAATATTAATAGGATACATTTAATATAGTTTAATGATAACAACTTAACCGATTTTACAACTTGGTAACTATAGTCGTCCGTAGTAGCGAAAGGGTTAAATGCGGTGGTGGACGATTTTGAACGCACGGTGATATATCACTGTTATGGGTGAGAGCAAGTGTGCGTGGATAGAGACACTGTGAAACAGAGAGCCAAAGAGTGAACACAGAGAATAGAGTAGAAAAGAAAAATTGCGTAAAAGAACGGTCGAACGTGATAACATTTAATTTCAATATATTAATATTGTTCTTTATACCATACTTTTATTCTTACATATGGTATTATCAAATTACAAATATTTTAATTTACTCACGAAGACGACTGTCTTCGACTCTCGATCAATTCAAACGCATGCTTGCACTTCTTTCATTTTTCTATTCCTTTTTGTCCTTAATTCTCAAACTGGTACCTTTTCCTCTCCTTTTTCGTGGCGCAGGTATTGAAAGAGGGGGGGGGGGGATCAATCATGGAAATTTGCTGTTTCGCGACGGCTAGGAGCATAGACCAATCCAATTACTCCCCTCGGTGCTGCTGCAGGCCACCTTTTCTCATAGCATCGCTTTTTCACGTGGGGTGTAATACGACTCAGGTATTATACCCCCAGCTCGAGGACGCCTAATTGACCCCGAAGGGTGGCTCCGTGCATCGCGACCGTTACACCCCGACGATGAAAAATAAGCCCCTACAAATTGGCTGTCCATTTGAGGGAATCCTCGACACCAACAATTGGATGATGGGCCTAGGAAGCGTAATCCGCTTTGCAGAAGTGTGAAAACCGGCTGCCTTTTCATCGGCTGACATCTATCCGGTTTCGAATGCAGCTTCCTAATTTCCTTCCCTTTTTATTCGGAAGAAATTGGACGGACTGGCGGAGAAACATTGACTCCTTGTAACAGCGCGTATCAAGAGGCTAGCATTAGTTAGCTTTACACTTCCATGTAATTATGGCATTCAGTGTCCATTTTTGAGCATCAGAATACAATGAAATTTTACTATTTTCCCTTTGAAATATATGGAATACGAACTGAAAATGTGAGCTCGAACTCTAAATTAATTAAACATTTCAATTAATAATGACAGTATCGTAGCCTTTAAAAATGTAATACTATGTTAAATTTTACACAAATGATAAAATTAAAGGTAAAATAATTCAGTAGTCTATTTAAAGCAATTGTTATTATAATTATTCAATATTCTAAACGAAGTCTGAACCATCAATTGATTAAACATTTCAGTTAATAATGACAGTATCGTAGTCTTCAAAAATGGAATACTATGTCAAATTTTACACAAGTGAATAAATAAAATTAAAGCTACAAAAATTCAGCAGTCTCTTGGCATTGAAGTAACTATTAGCTTCAATATTTTAAATGAAGTCGAAGACGTTCTAATCAGCTCCAACGTTTTTCCCTCGCAAACAAGCAAGAAATTTCGATACAAATTCCGGTTAACAGAATTCCTCGATGCTCCACGGAGTATTCAAATGGGCGAACGTTTCGACTATTCCCGTCACAATAATTTTCGTAGCGTCTGGAGCTGGCCTCCGTCCAGAACAAACGGAGCACAGCTGTCGCAACAGCAGATAACCCAGATCCGTCGGATATTTTCGTTCGCGTGGAGGAAAATAAGTAAAAAAAAAAAAAAAAAAGCGCTTTTCTCCAACGTATCAGTGTGCACGCACACGAATCGACCCCCGTAATCCAAACTACACGGTGCCCCTATAATAATTGTCACGTGACGAGCCGGTATGTCGCCAGCTGTTGCTTCAGTTTCGCCCTGTCGACGAGTGAGCCCGCGTTTCGACGATTCGACAGGCCCGTGTCACAACCCTTTCCTCTGCGTCCTTTTTTTTTCTTCACCTCTTTCTCCCCCTCCTCGAGCCCCGAGCGAATAATTGCGCGGAAGTCTGCCAGAGGTTTCGAAGAACGTCCCTCTGGGTAGCTCGGCGGCAAAATCTATATGCACGCCCACGGTGACTTTCCAATTTTTTTTTTTTTTTGAAGCTTCTGCCTGAACGAAGCTTGGGATCTCTCTGAAAGATCGGGGTTTGAACGAGAAGTCTCGTAATCAGGGCTTCCGTTTACCGTTTTCATTAATCGAGGAATTGAAGCATCGGATGAAGCTTCAACACTGAAAATTTGAATGGTGTGCTGCAAGTAAAACGCAGAGAATGTAATTTTTGTCAAGATAGTTACCAAAGATAGTGACCAAAGAACGATAGATAAAGTTAAGAACAATAGGACTAAGTATAGTTAAAAGTAGATATTTAAGTATTGGAAAAGAGATTTATGTATTCTAGTAGTAGGTTAGGTTACTGGGTTCTCGTTTTGTTTTTATATGTTTTTATGTTTTTTACGTTTTTTTATGTATTTTATGTCTTTATGTTTTATGTTTTATGTTTGTTCTATGACGCTATATGATAAAATAATAACTAGAATAGGGTAGAATAAGGAGAGAAGAATAGGGTAAATGGGTAGGTTAGGTTAAGGCTAGATATAGTTAAATAATAAGTAAGTGTAACCGGAAGCCATCCAAAACCGAAAGGTGCGGATTATGTATAAATAAATAAATAAAAATAAATAAATGTAATTTTTGTCCTGGATTTGAGGAACTAACTAAACGTTGAATTTGAATTTGTGATGTATACGTTTGAACTGCTCGATTAAAGAGAAGTAAGCAAGACGAAGACTGGATCTTTGTTGAAATAACTTGAAATTCCTTAAATTCTTCAACCTCTGCCATTTTATTTACGAGCTGTCAGTGTCTCGTTGGCTGAACTTGTCCGCTGTCAAAATAAATGGTCAGCATCGGAAGTTCCGTCCATCCAGCTTTGTTGCTGCTTCTTTTCGAGAACCAGAATTACGCGTAGAAGAACTGGTATCTCTCTTTTTCTCTCTCTCTTTGTGCCTCTCGTCGAAAAATCTGCAGAGCACGGTGCACATGTGTACTCGTGTCACTCGTGCTGCTCTTGCAGACTGCTTGACGTCAGCACCAGGATGTCTGACCGGGCCCTGTGAGAATTCTTGACAGATCTCCTCTGCGCGCTGTCCCCTTTCTCTATCTACTCTTATCTCCGCTTTTTTTTTTCTTTAAAACCCTTTTTTCCCCCGAGGAATACACCTCTTTTTTTCCAGTCGTCGATCAC
Organism: Tetrapedia diversipes; assembly: GCA_033822845.1. Taxonomy (NCBI): domain Eukaryota; kingdom Metazoa; phylum Arthropoda; class Insecta; order Hymenoptera; family Apidae; genus Tetrapedia; species Tetrapedia diversipes. Next base: position 221,772 of record JAOPTO010001119.1, read on the forward strand.
GCTCGGTCAGGGTAATATCTCGAGCAACGATTCAAAGTTCAATTCGTGGTCGTAAATACAGATGCACGAGGGTTCGGTGCAGAGTATCCGGACCAGAAGAAATCGTCTAGAAATTCCTAGCCACCATCGTCTATGACGTAACTCTATTTCCTTATCGATGGAGGGTCAACCCTGTGATCTTTCTGTACTAAAGTGGCAAGATTTCAATGAAAAAGTGTACATTTCTTTCTTGCTTAAACGAAGACGATCAAAAATAGTGTTCAACTTCGACATTAAGTACACTTCAAACATATTTAGCGCTCAAGGTGTTAAAACGGTTGGTAACCAGTTTAATCGAAGTACCTACGCGCTTTTTGTAGCTCAACTACAGCAGTGGGCAAAAGTTTAATACCAAAGAGTCAACGAGAATAAATTAATTGATTTATAAGAAATAGCATAATAAGCAAAATTTGCATTCTATGTTAATCGATAAAAATAGTGTTCTATCGTAATAACAATAAAAATGAATATAACCAATATTTGCAAACCATAAATATAAAAATAGTGGTGAGTAAGAGGTATTCCTTATTAATATAAAAAGATTTTATTTAAAACACGTCTAATCACACTCGCTCTTCCACCATCATCACTTTTTTCTTAATTTTCAACACTCACACGCATTCTCACCCTCATCTATTCCCCCACTCACACATTCGCCACCTCTACATAAAGCTATACTTTACATTGTCCGTTCGTCTTAAACTTTTGTCCACTACTGTCCACTAAGAAACACGTATACAATAGCGGGCAAAAGTTTAAGACCAACGGGTCGAAGAAAATAAATAAATTAATTGATCGGAAATAACTTTCGTCCGTTACTGCATAAAGTAATCGTAGCCAGCTTTCCGATGCACGCTGCAATTCGATCGGAAACCAACTTGAAATATCTCGCACTACAAAGAACTGTCGCTCCTAATGACCTCGTTCCGCTTTGTGACGGGATCCGTCGGGGGTTTAAAGATCGAAGGAGCTACCCCTGGCGACGATCAGGCACAAGGGAACAATGGAAAGGAACGACTGTCGCGAGCGTTGGAGACAGAAGTGTAGCGGAGTTACCGCCCGCGGAGCATTGCGACGAAACCAGGGGCGTAACGTGCAAAAGGAAAGCGGCATGCGATCGTGCAATCACGTCGATCCAACGCGTCCAGGCCGGCAATTATGCTGCCACAGCTCCCGTAAGTAAGTTCGCCCGGATCCCTTCGACCGTGTCCATCCGAGTAGAAACTCGAACGTCGTCCACGATCGTTCTAACCGTCGTCCTCCGCTTCCACGTGTGCGAGTACGTTCCTCTGCTCTTTTTCTTCTGCTCGCTCTGCCTCTTTTTGCTATTAACCGAGCGATTTTCCCTTCGGCTAATGAAACGAAAAAGTCGACGGAGAGCTGTGCCTAGACGCGCCAGGCTTGCGGAAGCGTGGCTCGAAATTTAATTTCTTGGGGATCGATTGAGTAATGGGAGGAGCACGAGTACGAATGGGATGCTTCTTTTTTTTTCTCGTGGAGGTTCTTGATGGTTCTTGCTCTGGCAAGCAAAAATTCTCGAGTTGTGCTCTTATTGGTTGCGTTTCGTTTGGTGAGATGGTACGCATGATTGAGTGTTAAGAGGAGGGCGAGAGGATACAGAGGTAATGGCAAAGTTGTAGAATTATATAGTTTAGAAAAATTTAATGTTATAATTTCCGTATGGAATATCTTTATTTACAAATAGGCAGGTGTCTATGGAATTGAATGATTGAATAGGATGACAATAAAATGTGTTGCTTGTAACACAAGAAATTCGAACGATTCTTAACTGTTACGATCTTAAAAGGAGAGATACCTTATACTTAAGTTACTATCTGCACTGAGAATTCTCTCTAAATTAATTGTTCGTAAGAAATTAATTATCTGCCAGAAACTTTTTAATGTCGGTGGGATTAAAATTTTATTCCATTGGACTCTTTCATAATTATTATAATTTGTCCATCAAAATTAAATTCTACGATCGCAATGGAAAATCGTAAAAATTCCTAATCGCGTAAATGAACACAAGGAAATGTCGAGAGGTTGGCGAGAAAGAAGGAAACATTGTGGAATCGGTCAAAGGATAAAGAAGGCGCTACGCTCGTGCGCGTAACGCTCGGAATTACAACTTTACCAACTCGTACACGGGCACCGTGTAGCTGTTCCACTTATCTTTCGACATAGCGGAATGGCCGGCTAGTTAACCCACAAAGAAAAAAAAGGAGACGAAAAAAAGAGGAAAAACGTGGCGGCGGATTCGAGCACGGGCAGCCTTGCTGAAATAACGAGCACGTGCACTATTGCCGGGCCTTCACGGGGGCGATCGTGAATAGAAACAGAGGAAAAAGCGTCCGGGATCGTTATCCGGCTGCGGCCGTGCATCGGTCAGCGTGCCATTAATCATAAAAACAAGGAATTATTAACCTGGCATTGTTGCCGGGAATCTAATTGCTCTCTCCGCGTTCTCGTCTCGAGGAATGTTGCACGCTCTATCGCGCGACCGGCAATGTATTTCGCAGGACTAATGTAGGAATGCGATCGAGTGGATGCGAATTTAGGAAAATTTGAAAAGTATTTGAATTCAGCAATGGTCGTGTGAACGTAGAATGTTTGGATTCGAGTGTTTTCAAGGCACAAAAGATGAGAAAACGTGAGCAACTGACGAATTTCGGATGAACGTGACTGAATGCATCGAGTAAGAAAAGTTTAGAATTGAAAAGAAAGGAAATAAGTTTTTGGAAGAATGTATGTAGGAATGGGATCGAGTGGATGCGAATTTAGGAAAATTTGAAAAGTGATTGATTTCAGCAATGGTCGTGTGAACATAGAATTGTCGGGACTCGAGTGTTTTCAAGGCGCGAAAGATGAGAAAACGTGAGCAACTGACGAATTTTGGATGAACGTGACTGAATGCATCGAGTAAGAAAAGTTTAGAATTGAAAAGAAAGGAAATGAGTTTTTGGAAGAATGTATATAGGAATGCGATCGAGTGGATGCGAATTTAGGAAAATTTGAAAAGTGGTCGAGTTGAGCGATGGTCGTGTGGACGTAGAATGTTTGGACTCGAGTGTTTCCAAGGCACAAAAGATGAGAAAACGTGAGCAACTGACGAATTTTGGATGAACGTGACTGAATGCATCGAGTGAGAAATGCTTAGAATTAAAAAAAAAGGGAATGAGTGTTTGGAAGAATGTATAACGGGGAAAATGCGAGTTCGAAGCAGACAGAGTTTGACTATGAAGGCAGAAAGAGTGTGATTCTGAACGTTTAAGTTGTTATTATTAAACTATTTTAAATATACATATATTAATATTCTAAGCACTTCATTTTATTTTATTCACACTTGGGCCCTGTCATCTCACTCTACAAGATAAAAGTAAAAATAGAATTTCCTATACTAATTCGTGAAACATATGAATGTTTACATGAAATTACACTCGGTACGCTGAAAATGGTTCACTTTTGTACCGCGTTCTCGTTCCAACCTCGAATTATAATATTCTAACCTCGACGAGCTGTCCTTGGGACTGAGCTACAATCGAAGAATATTGATCAAACGAGAGAAAACGATATCGTTGCTGTTAGTGCGATCTGTCGCCACGGTAACCGCAGACGGATGCGCTAAAATATATCTGTTTCTTGTTTGTCGCATAAATCAAGCGAAGTCGGGCGTAAATAACGTAAGGTCGAGACAGAGTAACAGCTATTTAGTGAAAAATATGGTGTTGGAAAATATTTCGAAATTTTTTATTTAATTTTTACCCAAAATTTAAGTCCGAAAAGAGTAATTTCAGGTTATGTATTTATGGAAGGATTTCATACACTGAGAACGCACGAGTTCAATGCACCTTTCACATAATAATAACATATAGCGTATATGTTTCTTATGATGTTCGCCATCGCACCTTAAAAAGATTTTTTAAGACTTTTTTTAAGACTTTATATAATTTACTCTTATGTATAATAAAATATTATTATTATTATTATAAAATATTAAAGTTTTTTTTCCTTATTCTTTAACAAGTGACTTAAAACTTGAACTAATACAAGTATTATAAGTTATCCTCAAATCTCTATACACAACAAGTTTGACTATATTTTAACGATCATGCTTGCATAAAGAACAGAGCACGCCTACAAATGTCTACAGCTTGGTATTCCTCAAGATTAAATAAAAGAACTAGCTCGAAAATCACGTAGAGTGTAGTTGTCCATTAAAAAGCTGTTTCATCATGCCACCCGTTCATCTCGCTCATAAAATGGAAGCTTAACAATAAAAGAACTCGCTCAAAAATCACGTAGAGTGTATCAAACGGGACGCTATCATCGATAAAAAGAGATAGAAAAGACACGACGAGGCAACCCATAAGGGACACTGGGTCACAGCGAGCGGGGTGCCAGTGCCTTGACCTATCTCCGTCCTCGTCTCTCCGCAATATCCACACACGCTTTTATCTAGCTCCTGCTTTTCTCCCCATAATCTTTGGTATCCCTTCCCATCGATCATCTCAGTTCGTCTCCCTCGGCCCAACCCATCGTCGTCTCTTCTTTTTTCGTTCCTCCTTTCCTCGCCGGCCCCGTGTCTCCTTCCCTCCATGACCACCATGACTGCGTTCCCCCCCGACGCCTCGTGGCATCTCGGGTTTTCTCTTGCTTTAAAACCTCCCAGCCGGCATGGAACTTCCGTTCTTATTCCCTCCTCGCCACGTGAAACACGCTAGTCAGCTGTTCACTGACTGCGGCTGATTTTTCTATTGATCTGCCCTCTACTTGTTGAGCTGCCTCGAGTTTTCAGGTCGATTCGCGTGGAAACGGTCTCTGTTCGAACGAGCTGAGCTGGCAGCTCTTTTTCTCATCGACTCTTCGTCGTTTCTTCTCTGCGGAATCTTCTTGGATGTCTGGTTATTCGTCATTCGTAAGATTCTACACCGACGTCAAGCTTAACTGTGTCTTAACCACTTGGCCAACCGAATGGGGAGATCTCCTACGAATTACCTCCACAAAACGCTGCCATTGATTCTATTTAGTTATTAGTTATTATTATAAGTTTATTAATATTCAAAGTTCCGCACATAGTTTTACCTCTTAAGTGAAGTTACAAAACCCTAAAACCATTGTTATTAGTTATACTTGAGGAAATGCTGAATTTATTAAAAATTGTACTTTGGAAGAGCAGAAAATGTATTTGATTAATTAATAACAATGGTAGCGCTTTGTTGAGGAAAAAGTGGGAAATCACCCCATTCGATCGGCTAAGTATTAACCCCTAATTAGGTGCACGAGTTTTTAGTATATATCGTTTATGTTGCGTTAAATAAATTGCTAATTGTATTTGGTCCACTTTGTAAAATTGCTTTGACATTATTAAACAAATGACATGTAAACAATAATAGTTTACAAGACAGTTTGGTATTAATTATACTCGAACAGGATGTTATGACGATTACTTTAACGGTGCTGTTATTATTGTTAAAGGAGTAACATCGTTAGTATAATTTTATACCTAATTATTACCGCGGTCACAAATTTTTATCGACCGGTCCCTTTAGACCAGAACCGCCCATTTACCGGTTTTCCGATTTCTTTCTTCTTTTTCTTACCCGTTAATCGGTTTTATCAGCGACGTGCACGCGGCAGGAAAGAAAGGAAGGGAGAGGGCCATTTCCTGTCCGCCTCGCATTATCCTCGTCAGCTGAGTGCCAGCTAACGCACGAAGATTCCACTCTGCATCGCTCGTTCTCGTCGCGCCCGCTCGCCTCCGTCCGTTTCGTTCCCGTTATCGTGTCTGCTCTATCATTATTGAACCAACGCCCTGCTATGCAAGATGTTTCCCATCTACATAGTTAACCCAATCTTGATTAAGTACAGTCTGCTCGAGCGAAGGATTCCAAGTGCGGCCGCAATTTTGGCTCTAGAAACGCCATATCGTCGATATTTCAATATTCATATGGAATGATATACCTTCTTTCGTTTCACAAGAATTCTATATTGACCCATTTTTAATCATCGTCCACGTTTTAGAACTTCAATTAAAGAATTATACATTGTTTCTAATGAGAGATCCTCCATCTACATAGTTAACCCAATCTTGATGAAGTACAGTCTGCTCGAGCGAAGGATTCCAAATGCGGCCGCAATTTTGGCTCTAGGAACGCCATATCGTCGATATTTCAATATTCATATGGAATGTTATACCTTCTTTCGTTTCACAAGAATTTTATATTGACCCAAATTTTAACCATCGTCCACGTTTTAGAACTTCAATATTTATTCAAAGTTCAATTAAAGAATTATACATGGTTTCTAATGAGAGATCCTCAATAAATATCTTAGATCTTTCACATAAATTTTTAAGGCCTGTTTAATAAAATTCAGTTTAACACTTGGATAACTGAATGGGGAGGTTTTCCATTTTTTTCTTAACACTTAGCCAACTGAATGGGCAGATCTCTCATTTCTTCCACAACAAGGGCACTGCCATTGACTCTATTTACTTTTATTATTAGTTAGCCTTGAACCAGTATTGTTCACAGTTCATCAAATGCATTTTCTGCTTTTCCAAAGTAGAATTCCTAATCAATTCAACACTAGCCTAAAACTAACTAATAACAAAAGTAAATAGAATCAATGGCAGAGCTCCTATTTTTTCCATAACGAAGGCGTTGCCATTGACTCTATTTACTTTTGTTATTAGCTAGCCTTTAATCAGTATTGTTCACAGTTCATCAAATGCATTTTCTGCTTTTCCAAAGTTCAATTCCTAATCAATTCAACACTAGCCTAAAACTAACTAATAACAAAAGTAAATAGAATCAATGGCAGAGCTCCTATTTTTTCCATAACGAAGGCGTTGCCATTGACTCTATTTACTTTTGTTATTAGCTAGCCTTTAATCAGTATTGTTCACAGTTCATCAAATGCATTTTCTGCTTTTCCAAAGTTCAATTCCTAATCAATTCAACACTAGCCTAAAACTAACTAATAACAAAAGTAAATAGAATCAATGGCAGAGCTCCTATTTTTTCCATAACGAAGGCGTTGCCATTGACTCTATTTACTTT
>JAOPTO010001119.1:232856-282350 GCA_033822845.1 Tetrapedia diversipes
ATTGATTCTATTTGCTTTTGTGATTAGTTAGTCTTGAACTAGTACTGTTCATAAATATTCCAAAATACAATTTTTAATAAATTCTACATTAGTATACATTTAATTCTACTAATAACGAAAGTAAATAGAATCAATGGCACTGCTTTGTCAAGGAAAAGATGGGAAATCTCCTCATTTTTTTCTCTGTCATTGATTTTATTTACTTTTGTTATTAGTTAGTCTTGAACTAGTGTTGTTCACAGCTCATGAAATACATTTTTTGCTCTTCCAAAATACAATTTTTAATAAATTCAACATTAGCTTAGGACCAATTAAATAACAAAAGTAAATAGAATCAATGGCGCTGCTTTGTCAAAGAAAAAATGGCAGATCTTCCCATTCGGTCGGCTAAGTGTTAAGGTTTATCTTTGCAACATTTTTTAAAGATCAATCACACCTTTTATCAGTTTCATCGGTACTTAACTTGTTGTTCGACCACTTCTCTGATAATTCTAGTCGCAACTATTTTTTTTAAAGCTTCTTTCAATGTCTCTTGAACTTTCTTTCTTATCGATTGTTATGATTGATAGTGAACTGAGTGATTATAATAACAACATCATAGAAATTTTCCTTTCTATGATTTCTTGGTAGCGCTTTAGTTTGGTAGCTGAACGCTTCTGAGAATGCTTCGTCCTCCCACGTCTCGTTTCCAAGATTTTTCAGCCGAGATGAAACCTCGGCCCGACAAAAACCGTTCGTTAAACGTTGAACAATTCCGGATGCTTTATCATCCGAGACTGATAAGCAGCACGAAACAACGAGATAGTGTGCGCGGTTCTGCGTACGCTGCCGGCGCTTTATTGTGCTACTATTTCTGTTTAAGATCCAACGTACACGCTCGCGTCACCCGTTTCCACTTAACGAGTGTCTAACTTTATTGCAAAATACATTTAGATAAGCCGTGTTTGGAACAATTCTAACGCTACTCGCAGATCGCTTCGTTATATGCAATTCGTTGCAAGTTCATTCAACTCGCTATAACCTAACCTGTTACGCAGACTTTCGAACGAAATATTTGCGTTCACAAATTTATTTTTGGATCAGGTAAGGTTAGATAAGTTGACGTGTCACGTTGAGCAACATATTGTTCATTTTTTAACAGATCGTTCGTCTTAAACAACGACAATGACGATGATGATGATTTTAAATTTGGCGCGCTTTATAGGTTATGGCAGGATCGCAGGACCGCGCGTGCGCGTTAATGGATGAACGGCGAAGCCCAAATCTCTCGTTAAAAAGATAAGAGTAATTATAATTTATTTTGCTTACAATTTTATTAGCGCGCGTCTAAGAAAAGCAACATTAAGATAAAGTTACAGTTATCTCGGAATTAATTCATGATTCATTAACTCATTAAATGTTGCATTAACGCGTGCAATCGACACGCTGCATTAAATGCTTATCTTTTTAATGCAATCTTTATGCACAATTATCGGTCCAAGTTCTAATTTGAGTCATTAACATTTTTACGGTTTACGAAGATTCCTGGAATCCTCTTGCACGTCGTTATTAAAAGAACGAAACTGAACGTTGCGTGAAATTAACGCGATCCTTAATGGGTTAATAGTGTTTGAGCCGGCGACGCCTCGCGATTAGATCGAAATGCAACTCGGTTAAGTGCTCGGGACAATTTTGCAACCGTGCTTCGCGATTCACTCGATAGCGTTGGAACGCGAGATCGATTCCAGTTAACCGAAAACAATCGCCAAAGCGTTGTGTTCACTCGGAATCGGTCGAATCGTGACCGTGCAAGAACGATGCAATCGTTGGCTCTGGAATTAGAAAGTGAATATTATTAAATCCTCTCTGTTCGACTAATTACAATATCGAGACTTCTTTAGAGAAGGTATACACATGTAAGATGAAACAAAGCGGGTCCAGGTTATTTTTTTTTATTTTTTTTTTTTTTTGCTGGGATTTCACAACAGGATCCATGATCCGACTTGTGATCGATGGACGGATGGCTACCAGTTGGACCGCATTTCTGCGGAGAAACGGAAGAATTTCTTCCTCTTTTCGCGAGAAATCGCGGAAACCACGGTTTCCTCGTTAGTTCGATTAACATCACATTTACAGACATTTCTTCTATGTTTATTTCTAATGTACATATACCAAGGAATAAGGTGTACATCGAACAGAATTTGAAATTGTAGAACTGAAAGGGAAATTGGTTTTGGGTATGTTTGTTAATATAAGTTAGCAAAAATTACTAGGAACAATAAATCTTACAGTGTCCAAAGAATAACATATTTCGACAAAAATATTCACTGAAGCCACACATCAAACATAATTTGGATAATAAAAATAGCTGCGACCTATTGCAATTCATAAAAGAAACCAAACTGTTATCGAAAATATTATAGTCACACATAGGACACTACTAAAACGTTGTTAATAACCTATGCAGCAGTTGATGCGATGCTAAACTAATAAAAAAAAAAAAAAAAATACAAAAGTAGCAATTGCTTTTGCACATTTTGCTGATGAAGTTCGAAACCCTAGTAAACCTAGTGTTAATCGCTGAATCTTTGCCGAGTGTTCGTCAATTATCGAGTACGAGCACTCGCAGGCCGGCGTTGAATCGTGAAGCTGCTCGATCGAAAGAGATCAAGCAAGCCACACCTGCTGTTTTAATTATCCCGCTGTAATTGGGATCGCTGTTCTGATCTATCCGCCGGTTTAATATTAATGAACAGGCAAGAGAAGAGTTTCGTGGCACTTCGGACGGCAATGGTGTTTCAGCTTCTGGCTTGATTGGCCTAACTATTGATTCCTTTATGCCACCCTCATCTCTTTTCATTAAACCTTAAGGATTTAATTGTTATCTTATGGCAAACAGAATTGACTGCGAGTAAAATTTAAACAGAAAATATTACAGATACTCTTGAAAATTGACCGTTTTCTATTTGCCAGGTGAAATAATATTTTACTCGGCAATCTGTATAATTTTTAAAATGCTGGTTGAAGATATGTAATTAATCTGATACCTAGTTAAATATCTCAGACAGGACATATTATTATTATTAATATTTTTATTATTGTTATTATTATATACTTCAAAAGAAACCCTTTGGTATATACATACAAGCAATAAAATGATTAGAATATGAAATTAATCTGATACCTAGTTAAATATCTCAGACAGGACATATTATTATTATTAATATTTTTATTATTGTTATTATTATATACTTCAAAAGAAACCCTTTGGTATATACATACAAGCAATAAAATGATTAGAATATGAAATTAATCTGAAAGCTAGTTAAATAACTCAGACAGGACATATTATTATTATTAATATTTTTATTATTGTTATTATTATTATTGTATACTTCAAAAGAAACCCTTTGGTATATACATACAAGCAATAAAATGATTAGTCATAGGAGGCTATCAGTTGATGAACGCTTTGTTTGAAAGTAGAAAGAGGACTAAAGAAATCTATTATAGTTCGGTATAGTGGTTGTTGACGTTACTAATAACCCTATTATTATATATTAAGTTAAATAAACGGAACAGATAGTTAAATTCGAAATAAATTCTTCTCTCTACGTGCTCACTGTTTTCGAAAGAACGAAAGAGCAGTATTTGTGAACAATTTTGGTGTTTGTTGTGCTTCCAAACATATCTATACCTCGTCCCTGTCCGCTTCAGGTAACCTCACAAACAGATGAAAGTGAATTATTGTAATCGCCCACCGTAACGGCGCCCACGTCCCTCTGAAACACCTGTTTACCTGCGAATAACACCGCATGAGGTATCGTTCCACTTCCTCTGCCCCCGTTTCCCTCGGCTAACGAACATTTTCAATCGGTACGGCACGGTTAAGACCTTTTCACGCGGGGCTGACTCAACGTTCACCGAGTTCCACTGATTTCAGGAAGAAATTGTTTAGAAACCAGATTTAATTTCACTATTCTATACTCTCAGAGAACGATTTTTAATAGAAACGAGATTGAATTAATTAGGTGTCCCAAAATTTAGTTTATGTTATGGATTTTAGCGCTATTAATATAAAAGCGTGAATTCTGTTGACTTCCTATTTTCTTTTCCTCTTATTGTTTCCATCGCGATATCTAATATCAACATCCTCAAGTGCAAAGTGCAAAGTATTGAAATTACCTCACATTAAAATTTATTTAAATTATTTTTACTTTTATTTTCTAATTATTTTTATTTTTACCGTATTACTTCTTTATAAAGGGTGTTCGTAAACCCGTCAAATAAATAAATAAATAAATTTAGGTAATATCACTATAATTTACAAACGATGATCATTTAAATGTTTGCGTTCGAAAATTCACGAAATCAGTATCGTGTGACAGTAAACGATCACTTTTTAGTGTAAAGGGTGGAGATAATAAAAATTGTTCGGTTCTCCTAGTGCGTACTGGGTTTTACGCGATGAAGAGCAATGTTTGAACGGTGCACCGATACGGAGAGCCTCGAATGGTAAATGGCACGACCGGGTCGACCGTTTGAATCCCGAATACGTGTAAAAGAAGACGGCCGAGCATTTAGTGAAAGGCAGAACGCGCGTCTTCCGTGGCCGAGATTCGATTCGATCGACGAATCTAAGTCACGATGTCGTTCCTCCGCGGCTCGCAGTCGATCCTCTTCCCTTGTCATTTGCACGACTCCCCCCCCCCCCCTCTGTCTTTTCCATTTAATTATTTACAAACCTCATTGAGTTCTAACGTACAAAAATACAAGGCTAACAGATTTCACAAAATTAATAAAGATACAATTGACCCTGAAATATTTCTTTGCCACAAACCGATATTGGTGTACAAATCTAATATCCTTCTTCGAACCTTCCCAAATTTTGTTACCCGTTTCTGAAATTAATTAGTTTCGACGTACCCACTACTGCTATTCTCCGTTACTCAAATAATAATTACAAGGCTAACAGATTTCACAAAGTTAATAAAGATACAATTGACCCTGAAATATTTATTTGCCACAAACCGATATTGCTGTACACATTTAATATCCTTCTTCGAACCTTCCCAAATTTTGTTACCCGTTTCTGAAATTAATTAGTTTCAACGTACCTGCTTCTAATATTCCCCGTTACTCAGATAATAATTACATTTTTAATTATAATTAATTTAATTACCCTAAATTCAGCAATTACACCATTTCAATTCATCGTAAGCTACTTTGAACAAAAGTTGCCAAATATACTTTAAAAGTGTACTTAAATGCATAGTCATAACAAATAAATAAATAAATAAATGTCATTTTCACGAGAAGATACACCGATTTAAAGCATAAGCTCAATTTAAAAAGTTTCTCTGCGGTTTGATTTATACAGAGGATCCGCTGTGTGCCTCTTTCTCTTCAAGCTAGAAGAGCACAGCTTACAGGATTAATTCCCGTAAATGTGGGCTCGCAGGACGAACTTCTCACAGGAAGGATCCTCCGGAGCGTGAAAGGACTCGCGGACATTCGAAGAAACTCGACGACGAATGGGGACCAAACATTATCTCCGTGTATACATCTTAATCCCCGGTCGCGGCGGGTTTTCGTCAATAGCACTTGTGAACCGTGCTTAATTCGATGGTGTTGTGACCTAAATTTCAATGGCGTGCACAGGCCGGCGTCCTCGCGACGCAACGGGAATTACGATACAGAATACTCGATTTGGAAAAGATATATATGTGTTTATATATACATATACCGATTCTGGTTCCATTCAAAGAAACACGCCGCAAGTTTCTTTAAGAGAAAACGTCATTTAAAAATGAATCACTCCATTAAGCCTCTCAGAGTATTAACCCTTTCGCTAGTAACGGACGCTACGGTGGCCTTCTGCACGTTTATCTTTGCGTTAAATGATGTGCAACATGAGTCACCCTACCTTGCACACCCCCAATAAAATTTAAGACTTTAATGTGTGCCATTATTGACGATTCAAAAAAGATTGACTGTCATTTGTGAACGGGATCATTTAATAATTGCATGCCCCAAATTTAATGATTAATTAGGTACTTTACCACGGTGGCCATTTATATATTTATCTTTGCGTTAAATGATATAACATAAGTCACCCTATCTTGCACACCCCTAATAAAATTTAAGACTTTAATGTTTGACATTATTGACGATTCAAAAAAGATTGATTGTCATTTGTGAACGGGATCATTTAATAATTGCATGTCCCAAATTTAATGATTAATTAGGTACTTTACCACGGTGGCCATTTATATATTTATTTTTGCATTAAATGATATAACACAAGTCACCCTATCTTGCACATCCCCAGTAACATTTAAGACTTTAGTGTGTGACATTTTACAAGATTGAGCGTCATTTATTCATAGGATCATTTAATAATTACATATCTCGAATTCAATGATTAATTAGATACTTTACTATGATGGCCATTTATATATTTATCTTTGCGTGAAACGATGCAACATGAGTCATCCTGCTTTGCACACCCCCAACAACATTTACGAAAGGCTGCAACGTGACATTTAATAAAATTACGAAACATTGTAGGATTAGTACCCTAAATTCAATAATTACTTAGATACCTCGTTAAGCTACCTTCTTATATATTTATCTTTGTACTGAGTAATGTACACCATGAATCATCCTAATTTGCACGACACACAATACCTTTTAAAAGATACTTTAACGTGACATTTCATGAAACTGCGTGCCATCGTCAGTTAACGATTATACACCCTGAATTTAACGCTTAATTAGACCCGTTCACCTTCTTCCCCGATAAACGAAATTTATTTATCGCCGTACGTTATTGCGCCCAACGTTGACACTTTCAAGTACTACTCGAGGCAACGTGATCCCAGAACAGAATCGGCTCGGCCATGTTTCCTGTCAGCGTGGACGTTATCGTCCGGAGGCCGCGTCATTGAGTTGCAAATTTATTTCACCTCGATGATCGCACGGATATTTCGTGAGCGACGATTTTATTTGCGGCCGCTCTCGCGTTCAGGCGAAACGAAAAGAAGGAGGAAAAGAAGGAGGAAAAGAAAGAGGCGAGAGAAACAAAAAAATCGGGCGAACCTCGACGATCCTGTTTTCCCTGGCTCCGAGAAGAAGTGTGAAACGTGTGTCGTGTCACCATTTGCGGACACTCATGCGAGCACCTCATGGGGTTCTTTAAGGGGTCCCATTGGCTATTTACAGGGACGCCATGCCCCTGCCCGGCACAAAGGAGGCTTCTTTGTGCCGGGACTCGCGTTTCGCGAAAAATCGTCAAGAGGGGAGGGGTTCGAGGTATGAAAAGCGTAAAACAGTGGGGCCAAGCAGCCCCTTAAAGCTTCGTTCGAAGTTGTTCGACTTGAAAATTTGGAAAATTAGCGAAACGATCTGCCCCCCTCCCCAACGCTTCTTTTCGAGACTTTCCCTTCGATCAACCGTGTTTCTGCACGATTAAGTACCGAATTTGTTATGCCAAGGGTGAAAAGTTCTCCTTGTGAAAAGGAAAATCGAGACCTAACTTAAACGTACTTTTCCCGGAAAACGGAACGCGAAGAGTGATCGTTAGGAGAAAAAAAGCGTTTTTCGTGCTGCGAACAGTGTGAGGAGAAAGTTTCGTTGGGTCCCATGTAGGAAGTTGGATTTAGAAAATGTGTAACAATTTTTTTTCAGCGGAAACAAGCTTTATTTTATTTGAGAATTATCAGTTTGATGGATTAACGAATAAAGTTGTATTTAGTAACTTTATAAAAAGTTTGGTGCCTATTGAGTATAAAAAGTGCTTTACGATATTAAAATGACGGATGGTTAATCTAAATTAATAGCATAAATGATCACAAAAATAAAAAAAATCATAAGAGAAGGAAAGAAGGGGTTAAAGACTGTATTAAAGTAAAAATACTGATTTGGCGAATCAAGTTATATTTAAAGCTTCAAGCTTCTATTTCTCAAATGAGTAGATAATCAGGGAAAAAATGGAAAATTGGCAAATCCAACGAGATTTCCGTTAGAAGAGAAAGGGTCGACGATAATTGTGCGCGTAGGGAGGAAGCGCAGGTAGAAATTCAGCGTCAAAACCAGTACAGGTACGTTAATAGACTCACCTGCTTTCCTTTTACTGTTTCTTGACCTACCGTAAACGATGGAATTTAGGTACTCCACTTGTCAGTCACAATTAACCATCCACGTAACAAACTTTCGCGCCTGTTCCTATCTAACAGCGGCTTCCCAATTCCGACCGATCTTAAGCACGTAGCTTTACAACCGGATAGTGTTTCGAAACTTCTGGGAACCTTTTAACGGATTACCCATAGATAAGTCAAAAAAGTTGATCTTCCAAAAATATTTTTACTGGAATGCATCATGCTACTTTTCAAACTGATAGTCTGAAAATTTCATTGGAAAACTCGTAAAAATGGCGGAGTTATAGTGGTTTGTAGACAGTGCAAATTGCGCGCGAAAAACGTATTTTTCTGGGAGCAGTATCTTCGTAATTGTTATCAACAATATCTTAAAGATCAATACATCAATTTAATCAATTATACTTATATAGTATACTTATCACTGATACCGTTATCTTCTATTTGTTTCAAACCGAAGCTTCAATATATCAGTCATTCGTAACTAAACTTTTATGCAAATTCATACCATTCTAGGTGAAACCAAAGAAGTGAAATTTGAATAAACATTTATTCCATCCTCCAAATATTATAATACATAATCCTCATTTTGTTATTTTGTAATTATACGCTCTCGATGCCATTTTGCATATAATATATAAAAATTCACAGCTCTGTCTATTTGTGACGTAGACAACGTTAAATTACATTGTCCTTTTGCGAATTCGCAAGAACGACAAGCATTTCGCGTGGAATTTACAAATACCCGGTCGCTTATAAACAGAAGCCCCGTGTACAGGCAGAGTTTGCGAAGGTTTAACGGATTAACGTTGCCCTTTGATTATTCGAATCCAGTCGACAGGCGAGACTTTCACGGTGAAATTTCCACGGGTGTCGTCAACCCTGACATTAAATCGTGGACGTGGTGTCATGGCTACGGATCCCTGGGCGCGCGGAGCGTGCCAGGTTGAAAAAGGAACGAGAGGCTCGGTCTCTCGGGCTAGAGCAGGCCGTTTTCATGTTCCCCGGAGTGGATAACCGCGTAAAAGTATCCCGTTACCACGGTAGCCCAGATACCGGGTTACGGACCACGAATTGTCAATCGAATCGTGAGAGGTTGGCGAGTTTCCGTCGCGGAAAAAGCCGACCGCGCGCCGGTCGCCGGTTAGGGACCACAAGAATTTCGTGTTACGCTTTTTTTTTTTTCTACCATCGTTCCGTGTTACTAAGTGGAGAATGGCGGGGCCTGGTGAACGGTTCGCACTCTATCCTCGTCGATTGTGTCTGTTACTCCGACGGAAACCGCGGATAGTCTCCTTTGGCGAACGAGACGTTTTTATGCGCGGTGTCTAACCGATTGTTAGGTTAACTTGTGGCGGAGGATAGGAGGAGATAGAGGTAATGATAAGGTTAGGGAAATTTTTAACGTTAAATGGTCGTTAAATGGTTCGAAATAGGAACTATAGGTTCAACTGTAAACTTATTATTTAGCTATTTTTGTGATAAATATGGTTCAACTGTAAACTTACCATTTAGTTATTTTTGTGACAAATATGGTTCAATTGTAAATTTACTGTTTAGTTATTTTGGTGGCAAATATGGTTCAATTGTAAATTTACTGCTTAGCTATTTTTGTGACAAATATGGTTCAATTGTAAATTTACTGTTTAGCTATTTTTGTGACGAATATGGTTCAACTGTAAACTTACCATTTAGTTATTTTTGTGACAAATATGGTTCAATTGTAAATTTACCATTTAGTTATTTTTGTGACAAATATGGTTCAATTGTAAATTTACTGCTTAGCTATTTTTGTGACAAATATGGTTCAATGGTAAACTTACCGTTTAGCTATTCTTGTGACAAATATTAAAATGGTACTTTGTTAGCAATAATTCTTACATTATGGAAAATATCGTACTAATATTCTAACCATAAAATATCTATGCATGCACTTTTAAGGTGTAAAAAGGAGAAAACAGTAAAAATCGTGGCCTTCCTTGGTTATCCAATAACGTTAGCCGGGACAATTTAAGCTTAAGTAGGCCAGTACGAAACAGCTGAACTCTTTTGTTATCTAGTGGCAAATTGCGTAAATATCGGAGTGTGTCATTCCGATAAGCGGTTAATCAATGAAAGGCGCATAGTACGTTCCGTTTCGCGGCAGGTTAGTCAGAAAACCGATACATCGAGCCAAGGCGAAACTGGGCGCATTTCAGGGAACGCTAGGGAACGTTCACTTTCATTCGAAACAACGCCTCGAGTTACGACCTGATAAGATGGATGTTGTTACAACACGGCCAACAGTGAATCATAACATCGATAATGTGACGAGGATCGGGACTAGAAGGCCGGTGAATGGTCGGTTTACGTTTGCAAGGGACGTCCTCGCGATTCCAAGTCGTCTAGTAAGCAACACTCTCATCCGAGTCACTTTCAAACGTGTTCAAATCGAGCAAAACCGATGTTTCTCGCTCTGCCTCGAAACACTTCTTGTACAATCACTTCTACGAAGGGTGAACGACTCCGAAAACGACATATTCCCTCACGAAGACTGTTTACGTCGACTATATAAATATATTTTTTCCACAATGATTAATAGACTGTGAATTTTTGTGCGAATTCGAACCATTTATAGGCACAGCTAAAAATTGCAGCTGAAACACAGTTCCGTTTCACCTCTAAATGGTACAACCTGTACTACACCTGAGGTACAGTAGCGGACACGAGTATAAGACCAAAGAGTCAACGAAATTTAACTAACTAATTTATAAGGAATAGCATGATAAACAAAATTTGCATTCTACCATGATAACAATACAAATGAATGTACGGACAATATTTGCAGACCATAAAACTATGTTCTACATTGTCCTCTCGTGTTAAACTTTTGTCCCCTACTGTACTTTGTATACTTTGGCATACCATGTGCTTTCTGCACACCTACGCTTAATTTCATATGGATGCATGAAAATCCGCGGTCCAGTTACCGATCATCAAAACACCACCGTCCCCTAACACTAGATTTACGGACATTTTTTGTATATCTATTTCCGATATTCATATATTAAGGAATAGGTATACATCAAAAAGAATTTGAAATTTCAGAACTGAAAGGGAAATAGATATGGGTGTATTTGTATCGATCAATAAAACTCAGCAAAAATCACTGAGAATATTGGTAATTATTTTTGCAAATTTTACTCACAAAATCCGAAACCCGTCAAATTGACGGGTTCCGTGAACCTAGTGTTAATCAAACAAACTAGAAAGCTGAACGGTCCAACAAAATGAGACGAAAGAAAGGAGGAGCTCACCTCTTATTTTCGTCTCCTGCGGGTCCAACGGTGGGAAACGTGGGTGGGTCTGTTGTCCTGGTTTCTTCAGCAGGACACCCACGACCTGCGGTGCCATCATCATCCTGACGAATCCTCAGTCTGTTCCGCTCTTCCCCTAGATCAGTTCCAGCGTGTCATCGTCCACTTTCCTTCGGCCCACACTCGTCCCCCGTGGCACATCCAACAAAATACGACCACTTTTCCCTTCCTCGACGCAATCGAGTCGGTCTCGCGGCAGAAGATCCCCTCGTCGCGGCGCGATGACCACTTTTGCACTGGAAACTCGACCAGTCCCAAGCTGATATTAAGGCGACGACGACGACGACGACGACGGGGCCAACGAACGAGGCGCGCACACCGGGAGAGCAGCTGCCGATTCCGTTCAGTTTAGACCGTTTGCCGTTTTATTGGCCAAGGCGACGTGTCACTTTAGCGTGGAACACCAGGCGCCAGACGGAGGCCCCTTTCCGCTCTCTTTCTCCCTTCGAGACCTTATCACTGTCTGTTGTTCCGTGTCACACGCGACGGTTGACCTTATCGCGTCTACAGAGTCGTTAGAGCCACGCTGGTTCGATTCGATCGACCCACCCGGTGCGTCTCCTTTCCGATGCGAATCTGGAGAGGCTAGTTCACTCCCTCTTTCGTTTCGTCTCTTTAAATTCAATCGCTCGACGATCTTATATCGTCGATAACGTTCCACGCTTTCCAGCGTTAGATAAGGTCGCGACGGTTCTGATTAACTGACTCACCCTGTATAATTCCTTGGCGATGTAAACAGGTCTAGATAGCTACTTTTTCCCCGGTTTCTACTTGCTTGTTAGCAACCCTGCTGCCGATAATGCTCCGCTTTCTCTTACGTTAGACGGAACAGCGTTGTTCCTGGTCAATCGACACACCCTGTAGATCTCCTTTTCGACGTAACCAGCTCTGAGTAGCTTTCCTGTTTCCCACTTTTCGACAACCACTGATATTATCGTCGGCAACGCTCCGCTTTCTTGAAAATCGGAGCTACCCCGGGTCCTGGCGATTCGACTCACCCTGCAACCACCCGCTAAACAGTTTACCTTTCCCTTCCCCCTCCCTGTTCTCACGTTCATTCAATCAGTGGCGACTCTGTCCGTCCATAAACACTCCAGTCTCTTCCGCCCTCTTTCTCTCTCTCACTCCCTTTCTCCCGTACACACTCTGTGTCTCTTGATCGGTATCACCTGTTGACACACGCGGTCAGCGGCGTTCACGGCCAACCCCGCGGAGCCTCTTGGTCCGCGGCGACAATGGCCGACCGTGGTGCAGTCAGCAATTATTATTGCAGCCAGATAACGTTATCGACCGGCGTCCGCGTTCGACGAGCGGTTAACGAGCCGACCTCGGGTTTCGTCGAGCAGCAGTAGCACTCTTAACACGCGCCGATTTCTTGACATTCAACCTGTGCCTCGTCTGATGACGATCCCCGCGTAAACAGAGCAGCGGCCCCCCAGGCTCGTTGCAACACAATCGACGATAATCGATACAGCACAGGGCAAAATACGTGTGTACGTGTGTATAATCGACGTTTCACTTGTCAATCGACTCTGTGTTCACCGTGGAAAACGTGAGGCGCGCACAGTAATCGGGTTGGTACACGATAAAAGTGACACCGAACGCTGGACGACGGTTACAGCTCACGCGTTACCCTGAACTGGATCAGACAGCCCCACCCCCAACCCCCCCAATGGCGCAGCGTCGCGAACGATCGTCACCGGCCAGGATAAGGCCGTTTTAATTAACGCGTCGACAGGGAGAACGAGAGGGACACGTTAGCGTAGCGACGGGTGACGGACGATCGTTGCCAATCTAGCATGGCGCGCGCACGACCAACGACTAAACAGACGAGCGAGTGCATCGTGCCCGGCCGCCTCGTTTTCCCCTTCCATTCGCCGCTCCGTTGGCTGGTGGTTTCTCTTTTTCTCCCCCTTCGGCAACCCTCGGGGCTTCTTCGTTCTGTTTACAAGCATCCCTCGCGACGAACGCGCGTCGATCGCCGCTGCGGCCCGGTCATTTTCAACTTTGCTACCCTCGCTTTCGATTTGCTTATCGCGACACCTTGTACGCGTAAGGTAATGATTAACCCTCTTAACCCTTTGCACTCGGCTGTCCCCTCGCATGGGACATCGTAATCCTAGCATATGGTAGTTTCGCAAATTTTCAGACTTTAGTTCAGACCCGGACGTTAAATAATCATATATGTAAATTTTAATATACGATTTAACTAAACTAAATGAAGTTTAATATACGTGAATCATAGTAAATATTTCGAATTTGAAAATTTTTGAAATTAGTATCATTAAACGATTAACGGTCACCTCTCAAGTGCAAAAGGTTAACACTTAACCAATCGAATGGCAAGTCTCCCATACTTTCGTCAGCCATTGATTCTATTTACTTTTTCCATCAGTTAGTCTTGAACTAGTACTCTGCATAAATTCTCCAAAGTACAATTTTTAATAAATTTAACCCTTTGCACTCGGCTGTCCCCTCGCATGGGACATCGTAATCCTAGCATATGGTAGTTTCGCAAATTTTCAGACTTTAGTTCAGACCCGGACGTTAAATAATCATATATGTAAATTTTAATATACGACTTAACTAAACTAAATGAAATTTAATTATACGTGAATCATAGTAAATATTTCGAATTTGAAAATTTTTGAAGTTAGTATCCATTAAACGACTAACGGTCACCTCTCGAGTGCAAAGGGTTAATGCTTCTACTTTTTAATGTGAATGTCGACTGGGGCCATTCCAACTTATTCTCGTCATATTTTGATTTGCAAGTCTTTAAGTAATCAGACTTTAAATGGTACAATGACGTGTAAATAATAATGTTAAAGTCGTTCAAAACAATCTTTATTCGTTTCAGAAGTAATATAATTTTGATTACAATATTTATATTATTATTAAATACTGGTAGTGCTGAAGAGGTACATTTAGAGCCATGAGGGTTAACTGTTTTTTCTCTTCGTTTTCTTTTTTTTCGATATAGGTGATTTTGTACTTTGTTCGACAGGATTACGTATCTTGATATTCAGAGCGAGATGATTAACCGGTGATTAACAATTTTCGGTTTTGATTCGTGAGTGTTTCGTATTAGGTAATTGGAAACTTTGTTTTTTGTTTGACGGAGTCGATAGGTTTCGATGTATAATAAATATAATGCCGATATGCTATCGGAATCGTCGATAATCATGCCGCTACGTGGACAATAAATCTGTTAGCAATGTGTTTTCATTGGGACGGAGTTGATAACAAAACGATGGCTCGATCGCGCGAGCTCGAGCCTGTTTTCACTCTAACCGGCGGCCATAATTCAACCCTTCCTCTACCCTCTGTTTAATCCTACCGTTTCCATTCGATTGAACAGCGAGTTCTTTCCGATCTTTTAATCCACTGGAATTCGTACCTGCGTCTGTAGTTCATCGTTCCTCGCCACGAGTAAATACTGCGTACACTATCGTTCAGAAGTTCGGAACAACCCCTCTGGTAACACACAAATGTCAACACTTTTGGTTCATTCACACTTGATACTAAAATTTCCACAGATAGGTGATGATTCTTTTCCTGTCGAGTCTATCAAGTTTGATTTGATTCTTTACATATTCGAGATTATATTATATAATTCTATAATTATTATATATTTAAATATATTTTATATAATTATAAAATTTGAATATTCAAATATATTTCATATAATTATAAAATTTGAATATTCAAATATATTTCATATAATTATAAAATTTGAATATTCAAATATATTTTATACAATTATAAAATTTGAATATTCAAATATATTTTATATAATTATAAAATTTTAATATTTTAGTATATTTTACATAATTATAAAATTTTAATATTTAAATACATTTTATATGACTATAAAATTTGAATATTAAAGAAGGGTTAAAGGGTTTCATATTTGCAATTATTTTGCGACACAAGGATGAAAATTAGCGTCTCGTCCGGTGTTGTAGAACACTCAGTCACTGTCACTGTAGGATTAACACTTAATTTTAAACTTAACGCTTTCAACATTCTGATAGGTTTTTAATTAAAACGTTCATAACTTGTGATTTTTCTTGACTATTTTCTTGACTATAATTTCTTGAAATTGATTGTATAACACGTAGTTACGAACGTTTAACCGACACTGTACATATACACAACATGTTGGCTATGCCTGGTTCTCGTTAGAACGAAATTCTTCCGCGTCAAGTGAATGGCCCGCGGAAACGGCTATCGGCTAGAACCCGATCGACGAGTGACGTCAAAACGTCTCAAGACCACCGTCTGCGAGCGCCACGAGAAAAACGAAAAACTCGGTGACACACTTTCACTCTTGACTCGCGAGCAACCTGCTACGGGGCCATTGAAATTCCCTTTAATTGCGTGCAAAACGACGCGGGGCACCGGATATCGCCGCGTAAAAATGGCGGCTGAGTCACGCCGTCCACCCCCTACCTTTCGTGCGCGACTTTTAAACATGCAGGAACGTTAAAATATCGGGAAAGTTTCTATCGATTTTTTACGAGTCGGTAAAACCTGAAATGGAAATCTGAGAAAAATGCAGGAGAAACGCTGTTTTCCGTAAAAATGGAAAACTGTATACCTTGCACTTTATTCGATAAGTTTACCACAGATACTGTGTTACATACATTACACTAATAATAATAAAAATAATAATTTTATTATTTATTATATTTATTATCAATAATAATAATTATTATTATTATTTTGACGGGCCATTTTATACAAAAGTATACGTAAAATGAATTATTTTCAGACGTTGAATGCAATTATATATGTAAGTTTACATGAAGTTCGACAAAACGTAGTTAGGTGAGAGCTGAATTAATTATGCCTATTCAACCGAATGCGTAATTGCTGTTTGGAGTAGAAAATTACTGCTTTTTATTTTAAAAAGGTTGAATAATAAATTAAGGAAAGCAACTCTGTTTACAAGAGTCAATTCTTTTGTCTTTATAATATTTGTTTCATCCCTTGGAATTTATTTCGCTACCTAAAGGTGGTTCACAAAAACTGTTCTGCCTTCCTTGTATTTTTTCCCAGCTTCTTTACCCAGAATTTCAAAAATTTTGTAGTCGGTTGGAACGAAAGAAAGTAACCCAGGAAGCTTGGATCGGGTGTAACGGAGAGTCACCCTAATGGGGATGGATTCCTCAGGTATCGCTTTCATTATCTTTCCAGCCCAAACACCATAAACTCCCGGAAGCTGTCACATGGCCTTCCTCTCTGCGGGATTGCGGCGACGACATATTAGCAGCTTCGCATTGTTGCCGAGGAAAATGGATCGGTGGGGATGAAGAGGAGACGAGATCGGACAGG
This sequence comes from Tetrapedia diversipes, assembly GCA_033822845.1. NCBI lineage: Eukaryota > Metazoa > Arthropoda > Insecta > Hymenoptera > Apidae > Tetrapedia > Tetrapedia diversipes. The sequence continues at coordinate 249,688 of JAOPTO010001119.1, forward strand.
CAGGTGAAAAAATAGGGTGAATCGCTCCCAGATCAATTCGCTGCTCATGAGATCGCAAATTGTACAGGGTGTCCCGTTGTAAAACACCCCGCCTAGCCACGTTCTTTAAGTATGACGATGCAACAAAATTTTCATTCAACAATGTTGAACGAATAAAAATGAACAACGTGATTGCGCTGGGTTTTTGGATTTGTGAAAAAGGTGAAAGGGTGTCGTAAAATGTAAAATATAATTATATAATATTAATTCACAATTAATTCTGTAATTTAATGTTTTATAAATAAGAATATAATATAATTCATTAAACACAACACACAATTTAAACGATATCGAAGCACAACACGAACGGGTTGCAAATAATATTTTTCATTCAAATTCGTTCTTTCAAAATTTTCATTTTATATTTTATTTAACACCGTACTTTAATTTACAATTAAAAATTTTGATTTGCATCATAATTATTTATGTGTTTATCACAAAAAATGGTGATATTGCTTGTTTTTAATAGGACACCCTGTGTATATGCACAGATCGAACCTTTTTCTACTTATTTGCTATTCGTATTAATCTACGAAGGACGGAAACATAAATTTGTCGAATTTGTTAGCTGTGAGAAAAAATTGTCCAATTCGTACAGTAGCGGACAAAAGTTTAAGACCAGAGGACAATATAAAACATAATTTTATGGTTCGCAAATATTGTCTATATATATGTTCATTTTTATTGTTATTCTAGTAGAACACTATTCATTGATTAGTATAGAATACCAATTTTGCTTACAGTTATATTTCGTATAAGTTAATTTATTTGTTTTCGTTGACTTTGTGGTCTTAAACTTTTGTCCACTACTGTATTTAAAATGGCACTTTAACCCTTTGCATTTCAAATTATTTTTCAATTTTGTTGTCAATAACTCCCTAATATTTTAGGTGCTTTATTTGAAATTTACTTTAAAATTCCTTGAGTGATACTTATCTCTTTTTCTATTAATTATATTAAACGAACACAGCTGTCAAGCTTTGTTGTAACTTATATTTTATTTTATTTTAAAAAAAGGGACAGAAAATAGTGTCGTTGGTGAAAATTGTGAAAAACGAATTTTTATTGCTAGTAACGGAATAACGCACGATTCCCTTCGGTTTCTCGACGAATTATTCTCGATATCCTTTTTAATATTATCGATCGGCAATGCAACCGAGCACGTCAGAGGTAATCGGACAATGCACCGATCCATATCGAGGTTGCATTGTATCGACAATACCGGCACGCGATCGAGGGCTCTCGAATGTCTGCCCCGCGATTCGATATCGGTATTCCTGTCGCGTAATATTCGCCGCTGCACAAAGCCGCGTACGTGCATCGGTGTTGGGCAACATTTTATATCAGATAACGAGTTAATTCGATTTGATCTTTACTCGTGAACAATGAATTCTACACGAACGTTGACGGAATCTAAGTCGTTGTTCCAATCAAAATATTAGACAGACGCAAGTTTTAGCCTTCTCTGTTTCAGCGTTCTAGTATAGTTAAATTTAAATTTTCCCGCCTTTTTTGAACATCCATGGGGTTGGCATTGAATTGTTCGTGTAATCACGAAGGTTAACCCATTCTTACCCCGGGCGCCAATATTTCATTTTTAACAAAATATGGGTCATTATTTTGACAAAAAAAAGTGATATCAGATTTGTTGTTTTAAAAAAAAATTTTTTTTAATATTCGTTCATCCTTTCTAGGCTATAAACTTATTCCGTGATCACTTACAACAGATCTAAACTTGTAGCACAAACTACGAGATATCTCATACTTAGCAGCGAATGAGTTAATTAAAAATATTTACAATTACGTATAAATGAAAAAGAAAAAAATTAGGGGGAAAAAAGGTTGAAAATGTTTCATGTATAGCTGAAAGATGGTATCGTGAATTTTTTATTCGAAACACTCGACATGGTATATGTATGAAGCTTCGCGTCGGCCATTATCATCCAGCCGCAACGCTTGGAGAATCGGCCTGAATAATGTTTTTAAAAAAAGGTATTTTTATGTCTGGCCGGTTTCGCGGCGCACATCGCGCGGGAAAAATGCGGTTGCCGCGATGAAACGACTCCCCGAGGCGAGGGCAGAACGAGGAAAGGGAAAAAAAGAAAAGAGACGGTGCCAAAAATATCCGGCGCGTAGTTTGCACGAGGGACCGTGCGCTGGTTCCGATTCTCGTTGAGGTTTCCCGAGATGAAATAAAATTTCTGCCCTCCTATTAAACTCGTCTCGGCTGAAACTGCTCACAATACCGCAGGAGACCCCGAAAGGCTATAAAACAGACCGAAAGAAAAACAAACGAAACTGAAATTGTTTGATATTTATGGAACTTGTAAAAATATTCAAAGGAATGTTCGATTCGACTTGTTATTGTAAAAATACATTCCCGCCATTTTGTAATATTACATATTTCTGTTAACATTGTGTTAATTCAGAGGAAATTAGTATTGACCTTGAATTGACTAATTTAATCAACCATCTTGAATTTAACCTAATCGCTCGCTGAAACTGACGAACTTAAACTGGATATAGATCAATGTTACAAATATTTCTTTAATACTGTGTTAATTCAGAGGAAATTAGTATAGATCTTGAATTGTCTACTTTAATCGGCCATCTTGGGTTTATCCTAACCTCTCGCCTAAATTGATACCCCTAAGCTAAATATAGATCAATATTACAAATATTTTTTTAATATTGCATTTATGCAGAGGAAATTAGTATAGATCTCTAATTGACTACTTGACTCAACCATTTTGGATTTAACCTAACCTCTCGATTAATCTAATGAACTTAAACTGGATGTAGATCAATATTACATATATTTCTTTAATATTGCATTTATTCAGAGGAAATTAGTATAGATCTCTAATTGACTACTTGACTCAACCATCTTGGATTTAACCTAACCTCTCGCCTAAATTGATGAGCGCAACCCCAACCCAGACCGCCTAAAATATTGAACGAATCGTCGCCCAGGCCACTTGCTTTCGCAATCGGCCGGTTCAAAAAACCGTAGACGGATCCTGAGTCACGATGCAGATGCAGATTAACGTAAACGCGTGCATATATGGTTGCAACACAATCCGCTTAATTAGCCACGAGTGCGAAGTGGCCATAAACGAACGGAGAAGCCCGAAGTGCATGGAAACTGGTCATTGCAACGTTTCAATTTCCTTTCGTCGTTTCCAGCGTGCGTCACACGGATTATGTGTTTATCATATTTTTTCTTTTTTTTTTTTAGGATTACGTGTTCCAGAAACTTTTAAACTTATATCTCTCGTAAGTTTTGCCTGACAACGAAAATTGTGCAATTTTGCGATAAAAATAATGCGCGAAAATGCAGACGCAAAACGAACGATACAATTGAATTTATCTGGGAAATACATATTTTGCACTTCATCCGTTACGATTTTTTTTACGAAATACATAGAATTCCACGAAATCTGAAAACAAAGGATCCAATTTTTCCTGCTCTCTATTTACATAGCCATTTCATGTTCTTTTATCTTACATTTGTCTTGCTCTGAATAATAGAGCCTATTTAGCTACTACGTTACATTCTGACCTACAGTAGCGGACAAAAGTTTAAGACCAAAGGGTCAAAGACAACAAATAAATTAATTAAAAACAAGTATATTTTCTTTTAAAAAACTCAGCAATTACAGCGGCACGTAACTCGTAACTCATGAATTTATTATTATTATTTTCTTTTTCGTTCATCTTACTCGTGTGAGTTGGAAATAAATAAATAAATAAATATATGAACAATATTTGCATATCATTGGGTGATCGCAAACGTTCATGCTCGATTTTGATAGATGGCAAAGCGTGCACAATTGGCTATTCAATTATTTATTTTATAATCATATTATTAACTGACAGTTATCTAAATGCTTCGTAATTCAACATAACCTTAAAAATGAGTACATTATTAATTAATAAATACTATTGTTTATGAAAATATTGTATTGTATTCATTTTTAGTCAAATCAGGCATGAACTGTTGCCTGATTTACCCAATATAAAACCTAGTTTCATATTGTCATGTCGTCTTAAACTTTTGTCCGCCACTGTAAACATGTCCGCGGACAAAGATGGCCGATTTTGACGAAACGCTGTCCAACTGGAAAATAGGAAGACGATCTGTAAAAACGATGGATCTCCCTCCCCCCCCCCCCTGATCAACGACATCGAGCAACTTCTTGGTTGCACGTAAAAGGTCAGAGAGAGCGTGAGGTCTCGTGATTCTTATCATACCAGGAACGCTGAATGTGTGCGGGCCGATAAGAAGCGAGTAAAACGTGCGGTTTTGCACAGACGAGCGAGCCAAGTGTCGGGGGCCCCGCTTTTACTTTCACCTTTCAGGAAACGAGCGTGCCCCGCTCGTGTTGCGCCGGCCTGTACCCCTTTACGGATCAATTATAGCGCGTCGATTAATTATTTCGAAATCGGAACCTGGCCGGTACCGCCGATATTGTTTTCCGTTCTGTGCTTTCGAAACCTGGATCCGGTAGCGAATTACTGGGATGCGTTTACCCATGCGAGCGGCATTGGAAATAATTTCGTTGAATTGTGTATGTAGCGGTTGAAATTATCAATTGATGGTTGCAGAGAGTTTACCTAAAATTGGACAATCGCGATATAACATTATTTCTGTATACAATTGTTTGTTCAAAATGTATTTTAATACTATTTTAAATATTTAGAAATTTGCTACGATTGTTTGATTTGTAATTGTTTGTTCAAAATATATTTTAATACTATTTTAAATATTTAAAAATTTGCTACAATTGTTTGATTTGTAATTGTTTGTTCAAAATGTATCTTAATACTATTTTAAATAATTAGAAATTTACTGCAATTGTTTAATCTATAATTGTTTGTTCGAAATATATTTTAATACTATTTTAAATATTTAGAAATTTGCTACAATTGTTTAATCTATAATTGTTCGTTCAAAATATATTTGAATACTATTTTAAATATTTAGAAATTTACTATTTTACAATTATCTATTCAAATATATTTACGTTTATTCGAAATGTATTTTAGTATTATTGAATAATTGTCTTGAAGGCTTGAAACTCTATGCGATCATCATTAATTGCTATAATAATATTATTTTTTTTTATTGCTCTGTATTAATTTCTAATGCTGTTAAATTGTAGATAAACCAGTGTAAATCATAAAACATCATACTTTTTCATTGAGTTAAGAAAAATATTAAGTTTCCACTACTAGGGAATTGTCCTTATTACTTTAATTTCCTATGAAGCAATATTTAATATTTCATATTTTTACGTTTACACTGATTACTTCAAATATTGCTGTTGTTGTTGAATTTGTTCTTATTCAATGATATTCCTGTACAAATTGTTTCACTGTCCTTTGTTTACTAGCGACAATAGTATGAATCGGTTGAGATGGAAAGTGTACAGTCAACGACACGCGTGACAGGGGGCGTTAATTAAGTAGCCCGTCGATCATCGCCATTATTGCGATACGTGGGAGGGGTCGGGTAGAAAATTTTCATAAACCGACAGGAGAATTCATAAACGTCCTATCAACGGGATGCATCCCGACAAAACGAGCCAAATTTAGACGCCTGCTTACGCGTCGTCTGCGCACTCGTTAAGTCGCTCTCACGACTTCCATGCTCTTTTGTACATTCAACAAAAGATCAACGAATTAAGTGTCGTCGAAATTAAAAAAAAAAATTGAAACAATTTTTTCAGGTGTCAGTTTGAAAATTAGAACAATAATTTATTTATTTATTTAGTTAAATTTTTTAATATTCATAGGTTATAAATTATAAATTATAAATTACAAATTACAAATTACAAATTACAAATTACAAATTAAAAATTAGTCATCATAATATACATAGGTTATAAATTACAAATTAGAAATTACAAATTAAAAATTAGTCATCATAATATAAATCGGTTGTAAATTACAAATTAGAAATTACAAAATTACAAATTACAAATTAAAAATTAAAAATTAGTCATCATAACTAAAATTAGAAATTATAAATTACAAATTAAAAATTAAAAATTAAAAATTAAAAATTATATCTTATTCCTCATAATATACATAGGTTACAAATTACAAATTACAAATTACAAATTACAAATTAAAAATTAGTCATCATAATATACATAGGTTATAAATTACAAATTAGAAATTACAAATTAAAAATTAGTCATCATAATATAAATCGGTTGTAAATTACAAATTAGAAATTACAAAATTACAAATTACAAATTAAAAATTAAAAATTAGTCATCATAACTAAAATTAGAAATTATAAATTACAAATTAAAAATTAAAAATTAAAAATTAAAAATTATATCTTATTCCTCATAATATACATAGGTTATAAATTACAAATTACAAATTACAAATTACAAATTAAAAATTAAAAATTAGAAGTTAGTCATCATAACTATTAACAGTTATAATAACTCTACACTGCTATACTGAATTTTTTAGTTACGCAACGTTGCATTAGAATCTTCTAAATGCTGATTTCCATAAATTTAGAACACATTTGTTAAATGTCAAAAATGCTTCAAATTTGTAGTTATTTTGCAGGGTCACGAGAGACCCGTAGTAGGTACTCGTCGCAAGCTTAACTCGTGAACCTCGTCACAGAGAACTCGCGTGATTAGCTCCGTAGGCATTCCTTTCAGACTTTCAAACTGTCCAGATAGGATTGACCAACTCGAGGAATTTCATCGCTTTATCAGCTGGGACTTTGTAACATCCTGTGACAATGCATCGACGGGAAAGTTTTTCACGATAAGTCGGTCCGAGGAAAGCTGTTTCCTCCTGCTAATGTATTTTTACCCGCGTTGACTCATCGCTGAATTGCGAAACCTCGCTTCGACCCTTATAATTTCGGTAGCTCGTTTCCACGATTGTGTTGTGGGTTATGGAACACAAATTTTGCGGTATCTAGAACGCCATGTCAGGCACGTATCGATAGATTTGCATAAGAAAAGAGGAACGATCAATGTAATTATCGATGTAATCTATATGAATCACCCAGTGGTGCCATTCCCATTCTAAGTGCCTTAGATCTCACCTTGTCTCATTGATTAACCCTTGGAAGACAGATGCTTCCTGACTGACACGATCAGCAGATGCAAAGTGAATTTTGATTTTTTAAATTTGGAAGATGAGTTGTATGGACAATTTTTGTGCATTTTCACATATTAGGTTGGAGGGAAAGTTCTGTCATATTTTAAATAGGCAGGTAATTTTTCTTGTAAATAAAAAAAAAACATCTGGCTAGTGAGTCATTGGGAATTTTTTTTGTTTTCTTACCTGCTGTATAATATAAAAGGAGTCCTTTTTTACCGTTCATCATTTACTTGTGATATTTAAAGTGAAAAACATGTCAGTAGATAAAGTGCATTTACGACACTGCATTTTGTATGAATTCCAAAAAGGAAGCAACGCATCGGTTGCATGTAAAAATTTATGTGCGGTATTTGGAAAAGATATTGTAAATGTTCGTACTTGTCAAAGATGGTTTAACAAATTTCGTTCCGGGGATCTGAGCCTCCAAGAAAGTGATCGACCTGGACGACCATTCAAGATCGATAATGATGTTTTGCAATCCATGTTGGAAAATAATCCACGTTTAACGAGTCGAGAAATTGCAGAAGAGTTTGGCATTCATCGTACAACTGTTGGAGATCACGTTAAGTCTCTTGGGTTTGTGTTAACCCTTTCTGGACGAGTGTCGGATATATCCGTCCAACTCTCGCGCTGCGACTGACGTTTGTCTGTCGTAAACAACACGTATAAGATACGCATGGGTATACTAGCCTAAGAAGTCAAGTTGGCCTAAATTTGTTTGTTTATGATTTTGTTAGATTTTATGAAAGACTTATTTAAATACAACTTTAGTTTTTATAACACAAATGCGCGACGTAACTATTTTCTTTACTGCTCCGTTCCTCAAAGGGTTAAAGCTAAGTGTTTGGGTTCCACGTGAATTAACCCTTTTAGTACCGAGCAAATTTAACGAATTTGCTAAGGTTTAGGATAAAGCTGATAAAAACGGAAGTAAGAATGATATTTACAAAATTCAACAAGAAGCGTATTACGGAATAATAGAAAAAAATTGAAACGTATATAACTTTTTATAAATTTATTTTGAGATCGAGCTCTTTCGCGATGCAAATAGTTAGGCGCCATGGCATACGCAACGATATATCGTCGTTCGGTACTAAAAGGGTTAACGGAAACGGAAAATACGACAGAACTTTCCCTCCAACCCGATACCCAGTGGACGGTATTGTTCCAAGTTGTTCTGGGATCGTAATCGTGGGATGCACTCGAGACGCAAGGTAATCGCGGCCTCGTTATCTTCGATGCCTTCTTCTGGGGCGCTCGTCAAGTCGTAACAGAGAATTCGCGGGATTACGAAAATTGCCTATGCCGAATGCGAGCTTAACGAACATTCGGGTTAGGTTGGCCACGATTCCGCTCAATTTCCCCGATAGCTGGAGGATGAAATTACGTAAACTCGCTAGAACGAGATTACCGCGCCGCCGATTTGCGTCTGCATTTTTTCACGAACGCGAAACGAGCGAAAACTAATAGGCCGATCCTTCGCTCTAGAAATCCAGGAACGATCAATTTCAAAGATTTCACGAAGGATCGTGTGATCGTTACTTCTTGTGGCTTCTGACGAAAATAAATCGTTTACGAACAGTTTCTTCTGTTCCGGTTAACGGAATTTTATTCCTTGTCCTGAAATTCTTCTTAAAAGTTTGCCATAACTCATTCTATCCGTCGTTAAGACACTGACAATTTCTACGTGAAGAACAACGTATCACTCAATATAATTAGCATAACTGTATGAATAGAGTTATTACTAGAAGTAGAATCTGTAGTTCTTTTTCTACTTTTAAACAAGGTGTTCATCAACTGATAGCCTCCTGCGACTAATCATTGTATTACTTATATGTATACACCAAAGGGTTTATTTTGACCCATATATTATAATAATAACAATAGTAATAACAATCACACCAATAACACAGGAATAACAATAACCGAAAATTTTCAAAGAACACCTAACACAATTAAAAATAGACACAAGCATACATAATCAAATAAAAAAATTAGTCATATAATATTACAAGAACCTTTCTAAATAACAACTAAAAGAGCCAGACTTAGGATTGTCCTGTTCAACCTTGGAACCCCCCCCCCTTTTTACCATGGGAAGGAGAAATATTAAATACTAATAATAGTAATAACTTCCTCGAACAAAAAGTGTACAATCTATGCGGTGGCAAAGTAGAGAATGATACGAAGCTATTTAATCTACGTTCTTTTAATTACGACTGCAAAAACGATAAAAATGAATTTGCATAAGCATCGGTGGACTAAAAATGACAGATAAGACGATATAAACTATCCTTGAATAATATCTGCGTGAACTTGTGTGCGTGAATCACTGTGAGGAAATTGGTATCTCTAACGCGGTCGAAATAACTTCACCAATTTTCTGACAAATTATTTTAGAACACGTTTATTCGAGTAGAAAATAAAACAAAAATAATGAAATAAATAATTCCCTTGTTTAAGTTAATTAATCCTACAATTACTTCGAAGTAGTTTCCAGACAAATTAAATGGCGTATCGATTAATTAATAATTAACAGATTAAAAATATTTTACTTAAACAGTGCCTAAGTGTCGTTGGAGGAAAAAGTTGTTGGCTACCATGAAAGCAACAGTTGTCAAACGCAGTCAGTCACTGATGCAAGTGCTCAATAACACCAATGAACTCTGATACCAACGGAACATGGCTAACTCGAAGCATTAATCAGCGAGCCACAAATCTTTATTTAACTTTATGCGGAAAAGATTTAATAGAGGCCAGCAAGGTGTTGATGCAATTTCTCTTCGTCGAATGACAAACCCACGCGTTCTTTTCGCTCGTCTCTTTCTCTCTTTGTACGGTAAGTACTTACTAGCTCGCCTTTGTATAAATAATTAGAGCCAAGAGGATGTAGGAGGACGTTAGGACAGTTTATTCTCGTAAAATCCTCTTGAATCATGGAAATTAATGCAAATTCGAGGGTTCGTGGGCTATTGTTTACACTAGGTAGCAATCGTCAAGTGGAAATTACTTTTTTATGACTTCAAATCGGTTTAAGGTCCTAAGAGATGGTTGAGAGCTTAATGGAAACATAAATGAGGCGTAGAGTGAACTTAACACCTTGTATACTCTTTTAACCTAAGATTACTAACTTTACTGTATCATTAATAAGTACTCTGGTGTTACTTCATAGGTTACTGATTAAAATTAGAATAAGATTTATGCTGAAATAGTAATTGAAAATAAAACTGAATAACTTTTACTGCTACTGTAAATCTTAAATTTTGTCATAGGTGAAAAGGTTATCTAAAAGTCATATACTATCGATAAAACGTTCTTTAAATTGGATATAAAAATATATAATTTACAAGAGAAGATGTATCCCATAAAAATTCACAATTAATTCCTGCAAATAAGATTTTTCAATTTGGTTTATTATAAATAATTAAAGTCGTCTACTTCAACAGTGCTAATCGGTAATGAAGTGAACTGTTTAATGGTTTTTGATCGTCAGCTCCATCTACTCAGAAAGTGTCCAAACAAGTCGAGCATTTTTTATCGACAGTGAATCAAATCGTTTAATCCACATTAGATAGGAGAATCATTTTCTCGACAAATGCTTAAATAAATTGAACATTGTTATTAATAGAGAAAATTACAAATACAAGAGAGATCTTCCATCTAAGATATTTTTCTGTTCCTGAATTTAAAGGCATTCAATTCTACTTACCATTTTAGTGTCATCCTCAACGTTACCGATTCAGCTCTGGAATACGATTGCAAGTGTAGCGGACAAAATTGGAACTAAACGCAAGTATGAAGTTACAAATGAACGTTGCAGATCTAGATGTTCTATAATGACACGCGATCTATAGTAAAACCTCGCCAAATTTACTGATAGAAAACATTCTTTCTATGAAATCAAAGAAAAATAAGTTGTTCAAAACCAATAATGACTTCTAGAGCACATTTGCTCACAACAATTCTCACAAACAAATAAATTAACTAAACCTAGGTCCATTTCAACCCAACACTAAAATTTATTGCTTCACATTACAATTAATAAATTCTTCTTTTTAACGTTTTTACTTACTTTACTATAATTCTCATAATTATTTCGATTATGCCATTTCTATTACATTTCTGGCAACGTAAATGTCTGGATTACAGTTCAAAGTGAACTTTAAATTTTGCTGGCAAAGAGTAAAGCGGCCATGATACAATATTAATGAAAGGATCTCTCTCGTCTTGCGCGAGTGACCGAACTGCTACGTCTCGCTTCTACTAGAGGTAGAAATAACGTACAACCCACGATGCTCCCGCGACATGGTTACGTAACGCGATTTAACGGTTAAGAAGAGCGTGACGATGACGCTTCCGGTGGTCCGTCTTCCGGCCGGCCGGAAACCATGGAGTGCATCCCTAGTCGCGAAACGAAAATTACAAGCGTACCTTTTATAAGCAGCCCTGTCTGATAGTGGGGGTGGCGCAATGCGGCTATCCTGAATCGCATCCCCGAGAACGGACAAACAGGTCGTTGGAGATCTCGTGGAAGTTTCATCTTCTAAAATATTGTCGTTCGCATAGTATGAACCTTGTTAAGTTGTTTGAACCTGACATAATAACCATGATGTGCAGATGGCATACAGTAACGGACAAAAGTTTAAGACCATATGACAATGTAAAATATAATTTTATGATTCATCAATATTGTTTATCTATTCATTTTCATTGTTATTATGAAAATTAGAACGCTATTTATTGATTAGCATAAAATACAAATTTTATTTATACTGTTATTTCTTATTAATTAATTAATGTTTTTTCGTTGGTCTTAAACTTTTGTCCACTACTGTACTTATTTGAGGCTTTGTACAGTCATTTGCTACCCATAACTGCTTTATAGAGATAATAATTAATTCTTTTTGCAATAAATGTTATTCAAGAGTGGTGTGCCAGTATTTGAAATTATTGGGTCTGATTGGGAATGAGAAATTTTCTCGCAATAGAAAAGGGTTTTCGAAAATGTCGGAATTCTTGAGAGAATCAAAATTTCATAGAGTCAAAATTCTGAATTCAGACATTTTGGAAATATTGACAATTTTCGGGGGTCTCTCTCCTCTTTGTTTCTTTCAGAAATCCTGAATTTTCACGGAACACCCGAAATTTTCAGAAGCTTTTGAATAACCCTCCCCACCCAAACCATTCTTGTACATTCTTCATTATTAATAACTGCATTAAAAAAAAAAAAAAATAATAATAATAATGCACTCTATGAGAATAAAATACTGAAATAACTGTACGTAATTAACAGTTCAGTGGTACCAATTTAAGCACAGACTTAAACAATATTAATGATCATGCATATATTAAGTAGTTCTTCGCCACTTGAAGAAAATATGTAAAACAACGAAACTAAAAATGACGTACTCTATAAATATAAGAAACTGTAACGGTTTCGCGTTACTAGTGATTCAGTGGTACCACCGGAAGGTGAAACAAGGACATCCTCCGCGAAACGTTTCCTAATTAACATCAAGCGTTCCACGGGGCCGTGATGAAACTGGACTCTTTAGAAATTTAAATGAAATTCAAGACACGTCGCGTCGCTGGATGTGCGGTATCACGGCTGGCTTCGAATCGAATTGCCGATTTTCTCGACCCTTTCTGGGTGGAAAGTTGAAGTTCTGCGGGCGCATCGGTTCGGACGTGAAGTAGCTGGTGGGATCTCGTTTCGCGAGCGAGCCTGCAAGAGGAGGCAGCTTCAAACGAGACCCCGAAGAGGATCCTTCAAGTTGGCTTCTTTCAGATGACGGCGCGCCGTGAAAGAGAAAGAGGAAATTTTCCGCCCCGGCATTCGCGTACGTCCCGACGCATGTAAAGGGTGGCACAAATCGAAGCAACGAGAATCTATAGATACGTGAAAAAGATAGAAAAGTCGAAAAGGAAGAGTAAAACGTTTCGTTTTGTTGAAAAGGTTCTTTGTTGGTTCTTTTCAACATCTTGAAACTGCAGCATTACGAATTTAAAATTAATAATTCTCAACCGCTGTGACTCAAGTACAGTAGCGGACAAAAGTTTAAGAACAGAAAACTAAAGAAAACAAATAAATTAAATAATAAGAAGGAGCACGATAAATAAAAATCGTATTTTATGTTAATCAGTAAATAGAGACATTTTGAAAACAGCGCCTACAATAGTGGACAAAAGTTTAAGACCAAGAAATTAAAAAAAAATAAATTAATTAATTAATCAGAAATAGCACGATAAATAGAAATCGCATTCTATGCTAATCAATAAATAGTGTTTTGCTATGATAATAAAATAAATATGCGGACAATATTTGAAGGCCATAGAGCTACAGTAGTGGACAAAGCTTGAGACCAAAGGGTCAAAGAAAATAAATTAAATATGCTAATCAATAAATAGTGTTCTATAATAATAACAATAAAAATGAATAGATAAACAATATTTGCGAACCATAAAATTATGTTTTACATTGTCCTGTCGTCCTACACTTAATTAAAATAAATTAAATAATTAATAATAATTAATAGTATAAATGAAATTTGTATTCTATGCTAATGAATAAATAGTGTTCTACCATAATAACAATAAAAATGAATAGATAAACAATATTTGCGAACCATAAAATTATGTTTTACATTGTCCTGTCGTCTTAAACTTTTGTTCATTACTGCAAATTAATTAATTAAAAAGAAATAATAGTATAAATAAAATTTATAATCAATGCCAATCAATGAATAGTGTTCTACCATAATAATAATAAAAATGAATAGATAAACAATATTTGCGAACCATAAAATTATGTTTTACATTGTCCCTCTCGTCTTCAACTTTTGTCCGTTACTGCACATGCGATCGTAGACGGGGCCAATTCAATGACAGACTCGTTAATGCTAATAAGTATCAACTCTCCGGCATTATGTTATGCCATCAAATTACCGCTGAGATTAGTGCAATGCATTTTGTTCACGTTGCAGGCAATTACTGGGTACTCGCAGAGACAGCAGCGGAAATCTGTCTCGTGAATGTTGCGCAGTTACATAAATACGTTCGAAACACATTTAGAATCAGATTCGTACAAATCAGCCTTGGCCTGGATTTAAGTATCACTTAAATACGCTGCTCAAAATAATTAGAGGATCGCAAGTACGCAGAAGTATGGCACTTTATCCTTACGTTTGCCGAGTGAAAGATTCAACTTAAAAATCGTTCGCGTAAATACACGTTCCCGACGGTGTGTTTTATTTCTGCGAAAGCATGTTTTCATACCGCGTTGATAAGAACGATTAATGCTCCTTTCACACGGTGATAGCGTACCACCGGGTGGAGGAAAATCGCGTAAAAAGAGTCGTGCAAATATTGATTAGCGAAAATGCATAAAACCAGTTTTAAAGCACGTACAAACTGTACAAAAAGTAATATTAAACGTGGCGATGAATTCGTTAAAGCATTTTATTCAATCGCCACGATTTAATCGTTGCAAGGGTTAATGGGGTAACCTGTGAAGTTGTAAAATTGTGTAAAAATAGGGTCAGCAGTACATGATCCTTCAATTGTTTTTAACAATTTAACCCTTTGCACCCGGCTGTCCCCTCTCAAGGGACATCGTAATCCTAGTGTTGGATTCCTATCGTTCCTTCCTATCAACTATCCTATCGCAACAGTCATCCGTCCAATAGTCATCCTATTCCAAACATTGTACTGCTTGAACCCTCACTTTCTACTGACTCATCCACGTCCTTTGGCCGCTAACTCATCTGTACCTCTTGAACTCCAAATTTTCCTCATCCTATCTCATCCCTACCACTCTACTTTTCCTAACATTTAAAGGTACCAGATTCCAGATCACCAGCACTTAGAGTTCAGTCCACGACAGTCCCCGCTCGACCTCACTCTTAAGAATAAACTTTTTAAATAAACCTCGTGTTACGGTATTTCTTCTCACCGGGAATACAACACTAGCGTATGATAGTTTCGCAAATTTTCAGACGTTAATTCAGACCCGGACGTTAAACAGTCATATGTGTAAATTTTAATATACGATTTAACTAAACTAAATGAAGTTTAATATACGTGAATCATAGTAAATATTTCGAATTTGAGAATTTTTAAAGTTAGTATCGTTAAACGACTAACGGTCACCTCTCGAGTGCAAAGGGTTAATAATTTTAGACATTTTATTAGCTAGCTGAAACAATCTGTAAAACATTGATTTGCTCGAAAATGAAGGTACACTTGGGAAAAGTGTATTCTCGATTTATTTTTTCATGTAGATTCACCTGCATGCGGGTTGCGCCACCGGTTCACTGACACACCGTGTATACGTCAGCGTTACGATGAAAATCCGCGTTCGCATGCCGAGCAGGCTGCCCTCTTCGAGGCTCGGTATCCACTCAACGCGCTTCTTTTTCGTGTTCTAGAATCAGCGACACGTTGCCACCCTCTATGCGCCTCCCATTCTCGCTGCACATGCACGTGCTGGCGGAACTTCCCCCTTGATTTATCGTTCGTTCATGGAGGAACAACCTTAACCAACCAGCGACAACTATGGCGATAATTAATTTTTGAAGGGGAATTCGCTAGAAATTGTCCCTAGACATAAAACAGAGAAAGAGAAAGAGAAAGAGGGAGAGGGAGAGGAAGAATTTGAATTTATTTCCTTGACATTCATTTAAAGATTATATGAATACTATATGTTAATATTTTGTTGGTTCCAGATAATTATTTTTAGTGAGTGAGAGAGGGGGGAGAGGAAGAATTCGAATTTATTTCCTTGAGATTTATTTAAAGGTCATATGAATTCAATATTCTAGTATTCTGTTAGTTCCAGAAAATTATTTTTAGTATTCTTTAAAAATTGGAAAAAGTAAGATATTAGTAGTTGTTCTGTAACTTTTCTGAATAATCGCAAAAGGGACCAAAACGAAGGTACCTTCTTATCCCATTGCATTCTACACTTCCACTATCTAATATCTGTAATGTAATGCCTATATCGTTTTAAACTTCGAGAAAGCAATTTCTCCGAAAGCAATATTTCGTTCTGCCTTCCTGCCAGAACAAAGCTCTGCCGACACACACGTACCATAAAGTACCATTTATTCAACCTTGTTTCCTTTAACAAATTGCGGTTGGAAAATACTTGGTCGAAAGATTCTGTTATTCGTGTGTACAGGGGAGAGAATAATTTTATCATTTTTCTGCGGTGACATTTCGAGGAAAGGATCAGCTGCATGTCGACGAGGCGGTGGAATCTGTCAGCCTAGTTCTTTGATCTACGAGGCGGGTGTAGTGGCAGCATTCAGTGGCAACGGCGTGAAAAGTCTCTCGTTCTCCACGTTGCTTTCCCCTTCCGTGATTCTGCACAACCCCCACCCCCCTCCCCAACTCTTCTTTTACCCCCACCAGCTGCCTGTGGGGGGGTCCTGTGCTCTTCTTCGCTCTCGTCTCTCGACGAACCGATCCCCCACCACCGGATCGCGGTGTATCGAACGGTCTATGACGTCATTGAACTTTCTGTGACGTCACGCCAGTGGCTCTCAACCGGGAGGGCGCCACGCATCGCAGCGATTCCCGTGGGATGTCATCGACCACGCCGGAAGCATCTGGATATTACCTTCGACTTTCGACTTCTCGCTGATAACTGTATTACAGCGAAACAATTGTGGTGACACTCTGTGTGCACTTGTACAGTGGAACAGCTGACAAAAATGAAAATAACGTATCGAATCAATTAATTAGAATATTCGAAAGAATGCTAGCAAGAATGGTGCATTAGATTCTGTAAATCTTTCAATTTATTTATATTTCAAGCTAAGTAGAACGTGACACTCGTACAGTAGCGGACAAAAGTTTCAGACGAGAGGACAGTGTAGAGTATAGTTTTATAGTTTACACAAATTTTTATTGTAATTATTGTAGAATACTGTTTATTGATTAGCACAGAATGCAAATTTTGTTTATCATGCTATCCGTTATAAATTAATTGGTTTAATTTCGTCGACTGTTTGATCTTAAACTTTTGTTCACTACTGTATATACGATCCCTCCATATATGTGAACTTTATACAGTAGAACATTAATCATCGAAACTTAACAGCAAGATAACTGTGTTTCGATGATAGAATTTTCGGATGATAGAACTATTATGGTTTTTGGTCGTTTAAATAGACATCGAGAAGGTTAACAATGGTTTGTTTAAATATTTGCGTATCGTACATTTTTTTTAAATTCCGTGACTTTTGAGAAGCAAAGAGCTACTGTTAGATAACACTATGTTCGGACAATAGAATTTCCACTTAGAACGCTTGGATGATGAGTTTTCAGATAAGGGAGGTTCTACCGTATATGTGATCGGTGGACTGCAGAGTTCAAGTACTACATACAGTGATACAGAACTCTCTCAGCATGCAAAACTATGGAAAGTGTTTGGAAAATGGTACACGTTATAAGTTTCGCTATTTTTTTAACCGCGTTTATGAAAATTCGTTTTCGCGAATTATGGAAGGTTTGGGACCACTGGCGTGGTTATGCCAATTTTAGAGGATGTGCATGGTCACCGTGGCTATTAAGCCCGAATTGATGCCCTATTGAGAGGCCACAGTTTCGCGGTAATGGGTCTGTGAAGAATTCATGCGGGCGGGATGTTTGCTAAAAGGGAATATCCTCATGTATTTTAATTCGGCTCGTCTAATGGCGACCTGTGCAAATCTTGCACTTCCGTTACGATAACAACCCCTTCATTTTCCACGGTTTACCTTTTCGAAATAGCAAGAATCGTTCCATTTCTAGCATCAAGTTTCGTTTATTTAAAAAATAAGGCAAGAAGTAAATAAACACTCGCTACTTTGTGGATTCAACCGAAGGGGTGCAGCTCCATTTTTACCACCTTCGAGTAGATTAATAAAACTGTTCATGAAATTACTGTGTCGCTGTTAAAAATCTACAATAGGTTATTCATTCATTACCAAATTTATATTAAACTGCAACAGACAATGTAGAATTCGCTGTTTTGGCAGTAAAAAGTTTAGCTACACCCTCTTTTACCACAAGGTCCTCAATCTCTGTTTAACCCTAGAACTAACGACAATTATAGTGTACTTATTTGCATGGAAGAGATCAAATTGAAAATTACATGGAAAGATATCGAATGCATGGAAAGCAAAACTTTATTTATACTTTCTACAGAAAATCCTAGTAAATTTTGAAAGCTTTACCACAGTGAATTTGTAAGGCTGCTATGAATAATCATCAATTGGTCATTTTGACTGCTCTGGTAGTTCCAGTGTTAAATACAGAATAGGAACTCAGTTAGATGTACGAATGATGTTTAACATACGTTTAACGACAATATGTCGAGCGTGTTATCAAGAAAACATTCGTGACTGTTGAAGGTGTCAACCGGATCGTGTGATTAGGCGAGATAGGCGTTTTGGACGCCTCTGGATTACAGCAATTGTGACATATGTCACGTCTGTCGTCACCACCGGTATCTTCGATAATTTCCATCGCAAGCGGAAACCCGTGTGGGCAGTCGGTGTGCACGTGTTCACCGGGAACGGAAGCTGAGTCGTGCAACACAGAGGATGATGCAAAGGTGGCGGCTAAGCAGTGCCACCAACCCCCTGGGACCATTGATCTGACATTCCCCGCGGTGACGTCACTCGCGTCCGATAGAAGCGGGTCAAACGTCACGAAAAATGGCAATGCTTGCAGGATACTGGCTGCGATTCAAAGATGTCTGCTCGAAATCCACCCCCAACCCCCCCCTGCGGATGATCTCTCACGGTGCGAGCCATTTCGATGTATTTCACTTTCGTCGATCGATCAGCTCGACGTTGAACCATCGTCCGTCGAGCAGTAGTGAAACGAAACGCGGAAACAAGAAATTTAGATCAACAAGCAGAGATTCGTATCGTTCAATTCTTGCCCCCTCGACATGCGACGCGAAGTGTCGCCGGAGATAAAAGGGAAAGAAGGAGTAGTGCACTCTGGAGAGGTCCTTGCAGCAAGAGAGGACTAAATTGCTTGTTTCTGGCAGCGTCGCGCTAGGGAGCGGTAACACGTTGAATTTTCAGAGATATTATTACGTAACGGCACTCTTTTACCCCTAGCTTAGGTGCACAAGAACCACCTCTGCACTTTTGTTCGGAGGCCTCGTTATTTCGAGGGGACGTCAGAAACTCGCACTCGTTACCAGCCGTATGCATTGAATCGACCCGCGACACACAAACCAAAAAGAGATTCTTGGATTTTCGACACACACACACACACACACACACACACACACACACACACAGACACACATACACATACACATATAGGCAGACGCGTATTGTACGATCTCTGCATCCTTTTGTGCCTACTTTTCCACGTTAATCCTCGAGTCCGGGTTAAAAGCATCGCCAGTAATTTGAAGACCAGGGACAATGCCGGTTTTCATAAGGGACGTCGAACGGAATCAGCAAATATCAAAGCAACCCTCGCCTCAACCTTCTCTGGACCGGATACCGCGGGGGCGGTATCCGCCCTGACCTTTTCCGCGATTCAAAAGCCGGGACCTCGGGTTTCAGTAAATAACGCGATGGAAATCGGGTATAGAGTTTCGTTGCACACTCGAACATCGATTCAACAGATAAAATTTGCGGCGAAACTGCAATCAAGCCGTGGTAACCCTTTATGCCACTAATAAGGATGGACGATATTTCGATCGATGGAAATTCTGTCGGATTCGTCGAGTGTCACGTGGACATCCTTGGGAAAGAAACGAGTCACAGGGACAGAGTAAGTAAGTACATTTTCCCCGGTGCACCCCTCCTGCAGAACCATTTATCTCCTCGGTACCTCTCAAGGCTGACTGCAAGCAGGTGTTCCCCGATAAAATGTTGATGAATTATTTAAACAGAGCATGCAACCTTCTGCGAACAGCTTCCCGTGGACGGGATGAAACGCCATCCAGCACGACCACGATCGTGGTACGTCACCGCGGTGCTCGTCGATGATTGCGACCGACTGCTTAATTAACCCGTCGCGGCCGCATCTTCAATTATCATATGCTTGAATATTAAACAAAGAGGACGAGAGAAGATCGACCTGTAACCCAATTTCCGTTCGCGAGCGAATCAGCAAAAAGCATCGTGACCACGGTCCCTAGTAAAGAGGAACCGTGAATTCAAATCGTGAACAAAGAACAGACGAGGAAGGTAGAGAAAATTAGGATGATTTCACGGCTTTCATCGTGCACGGGTGAAGCGATCGTCCTCGTGAAAAGATCTCGGACGCTTATCTGCGTCGATCCAGAGTTCACTAACCCTAATATCGTACCGGCACGTCCCCGGAGAGAGACGAAACCGGTGCTGTGCCGGTAGAAAGAAAAAAGGGGGAGGAGGAAGAGAGGAGAGGGAGAGGAGACAGGAAGAGAAAGAGGTTAGGCCAGGTGGAAGAAGGGAGAGCACACAGGGAGAATAGACCGACATCAGCGGATCCACCAAACAGCCATGCGTTGTGGATGAACAGGGGCGCCCGCGACGGGGTGGAGGAGCGGCAGGGGGCGCAGATTCCCTCGTTTCTTCCCGGGGAGGTTCCATCCCTCCTCCCTTTATCGATCCTCCTCCAGCGGAGCAGTAGCGCAGCATCGTCGCCAGGAATCAGCAACGGTGACCGTGGTACGCCACCACCTCAGTGGGTACCCGGCCACTATTGCCGGCGGAACCACTTCGATCGCCTCTGTTTCTACCTCACGCATTGCGTCACGCATTGTTATCTATGTATGGATTCCAGTTGCATGGTTACTGGGCTCGTGTACAACCGCGGATGATCGATTCCTCGGGCCCTCGGGCCGAGTGGCATCATGAATGAACGGAGCAGCAAACCTCTTTACGCTACGATCCTATTATCAGGACCTAGTATCTAAGAGTTATAGCTTGGTCGTGACGTCCACGAGGTTTTCTAGTGTCGCAGCGGAGACACTGTTTGGAAATGGAAATGAGAGGACCCCTTGCTGAGTTATGTGTTATGTCGGAGGGTCACAAGGCTGACTGCAAATCAGGGGTTCACGTTTGGTAGTGCAGGGTAAACCAAGTGGTCAGCAGAACGAGACACGTGTAATCATTTATTAATACTCCTTGAACATTTACAATACTCTAATGGATCCATTTTCTCCAGTGACGTATACGTAAACCATTCTAAGGATAATCAGTCCCTGCGAATGACATTTCTATATCTATTAGATAGACTAATTAAAATCTACCTCACTGTTCCCTTTTCACGTAATAACATTCTACGTGTAACTGAACTAACGAAGAGAAAAGAGATTGTCTACCCTTAATTTAGTAACTCAGATTTAGCAACATTCAAGTTCAGGAAGTGACTAACAATAGCGTATCTCTCGAAAAAACAACTGTTCGAACGCGAGGAGAGGATCGCCGTCCCATGCACACGTACTATAGTTACAACCCTGCTGGTGGTGCGCGCAGGCGGTCGAAGTTCCTCGAAGACCGCCAAAAAGCATCGAGGTCGAACGGGCGGCAGCGGGCATCGCCGAGGCGCGACGGAAACGGCCGACGCGCGGCGGACGGGCACGAGCGAGGCCCGTTGCGCGGTTTGCCTTGCTGCAGGCGCGCAGTGCAACCGCCGGTACACAAGCAGCATCGCACAGTCGCGGCTCGGCGATGTTTCAGCTGAGCTGAGCGCACGAGGAACCGCTCGTGTCGCCCGGCGCTGGGCGGTCGTCTCTTCTTCGGTGTTTTCTCCGCTCGTTCTCTCTCTCTCTCTCTCGCCGATTTTCCACCTGTCCGCCACCCCTCCCCTCGTTCACGTCCTCCCTGGACATCATCGTCTTTGGTCGTCAGGCGTGTGATCCACCATCGACGAACGAACCGAGCCTCAGACGGCGACCACGACGTAAGTGCTTTGTGACAGTCCATCGCACAGTGTTGCTTAGATACTAGTTCCTTTATTTTTATCGTTGCTATACCCGACTTCGTGTATCGTGAAAAATTACCCTTTACGTGAAACAATCGCCACATGTGTTGGTCGTGGAGAGGGTTAGGTAGGTGTCAGTGTTTGAAAACGATTGTTGTCGTCGGTGCCTTTGACCAATCGTTGTCGATGTTTACACATGCGGCGGGGTCTGGCTTATCCTTGACGAGCACGGCCTTCGTAACTTCATAGTTTTGCATGGATTCGTGGGAGCGTGTTATCGAGCCCGATCAGAGGGTAAACGTTTCCCGGAAGTGACACAACGTTGTACGGTGACGATCCATTCATAGAATTCCGTAGCGGTTATTCTGGTGTCCAAAATATGGTACCCGCCAGGATTTTCAATGAAAATGGTAGTCGAGAATGTCTAAATACGATCTCTAGTACAATTCTGTTTTCCAATTCGAGGTTGACAAGTCCACCGTGATAATTTAATAAACCTGAACGTCGCAGTGGGACACGCTCTGGTCGTTTGTTTACCCGTTTGTTTAATTAAAGACTGTCGTCCGCAGCGTGACAAAATCAAGCCCACGTTTTATTTCGGTGCTCTATTCAACGCCTCCCTCTAGCCAGAGCGTGTTGGACACGCTCTCGAAACGTTGCAGTAGTTTAATCGAGTTACGCGAGTACTCCGAACCGCAAATGACTTCAAAATAGACTCTAATGAATGACCGGATCTAGCTTGATTCAACTCAATCACTGTACAACCGTACACTGTGTCCACCGACAAGGCGTCGACGCGTTTCGAGATTGAATTGAGAATTGAAAAACGGACAGAATGAAAGGAAGATCGAAACCAACCCCGCGTGCTTCCCTCTCTGTCACGACATCAGGTTTCACGCGGAGTCACGTGAGGATGAGGGAAAGAGTGGGCAGATCGATTGTAATCGTGCAACACACACGGCGAATCGAACGAGGTGGTGAACAGCAGAGAGGAAAAGCGAGGCGTAAAAATAGAAAGGCAGAGCAGGACGTGTACTTGGCCGTAGCCTATCCGATACGATGTTATCCTGCCGCGGCGGGTGTCCTTGTTCTTGCGACCGCCATTACGACATGTCAAGGCGAAACGCATACGTACATACGTAGCTGCAATATTAGATCGTCGCGATACCCGTGTGTCGTGATAGTCGGAACAATAATAATTCACCTAAACGTAGAGTTCGACCACTTTGTCCTGTTATGCAGGCGCCAGTTCCTTCCTGTTGTTTGCTCCGTTCGTTCTTTGAGAATGTCCGCAGATCCTGGTAGTCGTACGTACGTACGTACAGTTGCTGACGAAAGCATTCGAGTTTTCGCTGTTGAAATTTTATGGGACGAAAGTATACGTTAAAAAACAATTGCCACGTGTGTAAAGTATACGTTAGGTTACTTTTTTGAGGTGACATTTTTGAGCGGGTCTGTGAAACGTTAGGGAAACGTGATAGGGAAGTACTAAGTCAAGTGCAATGTAATAGGAGAGATAACTCGAGGTATAATGATATGAATAAATTTATAAGAGTTTACAGGTGAAGTTTTAATGTTCTGATGAGATGCAAGTATCAAAATTGTGTGTGTGTGTGTGTGTAAAATTTAAAGCAAATTGAATGTTTGTAAAAATCAGAGAACGTTCATTGCAAGTATATGGGGGAAAAGATGGATGCAATTCGAACTGAATACTACAAACATTCGAATATTTTTGGAAAACCATTTTCTTCTAATTTCTATAAATATTATTCAATCAGCTTCAAATTTTGCATATATAATCTCAATACTGGCACCTTACTATCATTAAGATAGGGTAACATACATTTTTATTCTATAAAATTTCAATAGTCAGTTTTCGAATATTTTTGTGAGCCACTGTACTTGTGCTGGAGGTATTAGACTTACTCAGACGCAAGCTCTCGGCTATTCTCTTGCGATAAAGTGCGAGGAAACACGTAAAATCCGTTTCAGTCTCGTGGATACAGTAGCGAACAAAAGTTTGTGATCGAAGAATGAAACCAGTGAAAGTACATTATAGTTCATAATAAATACGTGGAACATATTTTTGCTAACAATAACGATATTTAAAAATTACAAAATTTCAAAATCGTGTTTCACGTTATTTTCTCGTCTTAAAATTTATGTTCGCTATTTTCAATTTTATTTGTCACTATTTAACACGTGTGACCATTTTTAAAATTGTGATTAGAATTTCATATATACAACATAATTGAATTGCCTTTAAATTTTAGACTTTTCCTCAAATATACGTATAATACATTTTTCAATATTCACTTCTTTTTTTCATTGTTTACTTTCTGAGAAAAATTTGTAGTCTGTCTTACGTGGGAATGTCGCAGTAGGAATAGGTATACGTGAATTGTCGGTAGGAATAGTGTTAAGTGAAAAAAAAAGTTGTGAAGAACCTTGCCCTTGCAGGGAAAACAGTGTATTTCTGTGATGGCGTACAGTTTACGGGTTTACATGCAGCCAGTCAATATATCGACTCATTTCCGATAATTTATTGCCGCTCGAGACGGTAACGCGTGCGGGAGCACACGCACGACGCGTGTCGATGTCGTCTTTCCTTGAAACCCTATTAAATTTCTTATCTTCTGCTCGTTATCCGACTATTTGTAATACAATCGAGTTGCGATTTGTTCGATTGGATATTTATTCGAAGATATTAGTAAAAATCGTTTCGCTGCTTCAGTTCTGTTTAATTAGGTTATGTTGCTGGTTTATAAAGTAACGAGGGAGCTATAAAAAGCTTCACCGTTACGCAAATAGAAAATAATAAGAACTGAGCTTCGCATAAATTTAAAAAGTTTTATTAAAATACTCCGTAATTTCTATCAAACATCGTTTCACAATTTAGCAACTATAACGTTCTTATTTCCTTCAGAATCACTTTTACTTACTTCAGAAAAACTCTCTTTCTGCCCTACGCTCACATTTTCCCCATACATCATACATTCTTCCAAACACTCATTTCCTTTCTTTTCAATTCTAAACCTTTCGCATTCGATACATTCAGTCACGTTCATCCAAAATTCCTCAGTCGCTCAGTTTTCTCAAGTGCTCATCCTTCGCGCCTTGGAAACACTCAAATCCAAACATTTTACTTTCACACGACCATCGCTCAACTTCACATTTTCTTAAATTCGCATTTACTCTATTGCATTTCTACAGTACAGCAAACAACAATATATTAAATCTATAAACAAAGATCCTCACAGCCAAACTCTTTGTACCCTCACAGTCAAACTCTTTCCCCGTCATATATTTTCCATTCATTTCCTTTCTTTCTAATTCTAAACCTTTCTCATTCGATGCATTCGATTACGTTTATCCAAAATTCCTCAGTCGTTCACTTTTCTCAAGTACTCATTTTTCGTGGCTTAGAAACACTCGAGTCCAAACGTTCCACGTTCACACGACCATCGCTCAAATCAACCACTTTTCACATTTTCCTACATTCACATCCACTCGATCGCATTCCTACATATATTCTTCCAAACACTCATTTCCTTTCTTTTTAATTCTAAACTTTTCTCAATCGATACATTCAGTTACGTTCACCCAAAAATTCCTCAGTCGCGACATTTTCTCAAGTACTCATTTTTCGTGGCTTAGAAACACTCGAGTCCAAACGTTCCACGTTCACACGACCATCGCTCAACTCAACCACTCTTCACATTTTCTTAAATTCGCATTTACTCTATTGCATTCCTACAGTACAGCAAACAACAATATATCTAATCTATAAACAAAGACCCTCACAGTCAAACTCTTTCTGACTTCACAGTCAAACTCTTTCCCCGTCATATATTCTTCCAAACATTCATTTCCTTTCTTTCTAATTCTAAACCTTTCTCACTCGATGCATTCGGTCACGTTCACCCAAAATTCCTCAGTCGCTCACTTTTCTCAAGTGCTCATCTTTCGCGCCTTAGAAACACTCGAATCCAAACATTCTACGTTTACACAACCATCGCTCAACTCAACCACTTTTCACATTTTCCTAAATTCGCATCCACTCGATAGCATCAACTCGATCGTATTCTTACAATACCATGCAATACTATTGGCATACAACACATTTTTCGCGAGTGAAATTTTATCGCCGTCGAAAGAAGCGTATCCAAAGAGTTTGCTCAGGGATCACCGTACAAATTGCAAGAAGAATAATAAAGATACTGTTTTGAGCACTGTTGACAGAACACGGACAGTTGTCGCAGCCTCGTTGAAACGGTGGTTGAACAAATATATCGGTTTCAGTAATCGGATCGCCATTGACAGAGACGCGAACCGCATCCAACCCGGTGCAAGCCGCGACGAGCGGAGGGTGCACGACCCGGCCGCAAGCGGCGATATAGCACGCTTTATTTCTAGAGCAGAGCCGGTTAAGAATAGCCCGACAAGTAGACGGCTGAATTAAATATAGCCGGTGAACGACCGGCAAGTATAGTACGAAATTTCATTGAAGTCACGGAAATCCGTCAGGACTGAGCCGCATCGTTGTCAGGTTCGGTCGACGTGTCCTCTTCGACGGCCAGGGATAATCGATAAGCAGAGTCGATGGACTACGATACGCTCTGCGATTTTGTAAGCGACAACTATGACTGGATTGGAAATGGGACTTTATATTGTTAAATAAAATACACTGTGTTGGAGATTATGGGTTTAAAAAAAAAAATGTAAAAATAATTAAAAATATTTGCTTGCTAATAACTTATTTGCGTGGAAGAGAACAAATTGAAGATTATATAAAAAAAAATCACTGAATACAATATAGAGAACAAATCTTTATTTATACCTTCTACAGAAAGTCACAGTAAATTTTGGAAGTTTAATCACAGCAAATTTATAAGGTTGCTATGAATAATTACCAATTGGCCATTTTGACTGCTCTTGACAATTAAAGTGCATTTATTTGCATGGAAGAGATGAAATTGAAAATTACATAAAGAATAACACTGAATACATAGAAAACAAATCTTTATTTATATCTTCTGCAGAAAGTCATAGTAAATTTTGGAAGTTTTATCACAGTGGATTATATAAGGTTGCTATGAATAATTACCAATTGGCCATTTTGACTGCTCTTGACAATTAAAGGGCATTTATTTGCATGGAAGAGATGAAATTGAAAATTACATAAAGAATAACACTGAATACATAGAAAACAAATCTTTATTTATATCTTCTGCAGAAAGTCATAGTAAATTTTGGAAGTTTTATCACAGTGGATTATATAAGGTTGCTATGAATAATTACCAATTGGCCATTTTGACTGCTCTTGACAATTAAAGGGCATTTATTTGCATGGAAGAGATGAAATTGAAAATTACATAAAAAAAATAACACTAAATACATAGAAAACAAATCTTTATTTATACATTCTGCAGAAAGTCATAGTAAATTTTGGAAGTTTTATCACAATGGATTATATAAGGTTGCTATGAATCATCACCAATTGGTCATTTTGACTGCTCTGGCAGTTCTAGTGTTGAGCCTGTCTCTTTATGCCTATATACCTATATAGTACTGCAGTCAGAAGTGTTTCGCTCGAATAATAATTAGCGACGAGAAATTAGGCCGATGACGTGTCTCCTCGCGAGCAATCCCGTTTCCGTTGCAGCTGCTTCGAATAGGGCCGCTAACGAGGATTATAAATATCAAGGGAGAAAAAGCCCGGGAAGGAACGAATCCGTGAGGGTTGGGGGAGGGAGTGACAAGGGACGAGGGATCGTGAAAAACGATTTGATGGAAAACCGATACCCAATAGTCATCTCGCGCTGACCTAAAACTTGCCTCGCTGCCTCAACTTTATCAGCGCCCTGAAATTCTTCGCGGACATACAAATTCTGTGTCGGTATAACTGCGAGATCGGTAGCTCTAACAGATACACCCTTAGCTAGGGTAGCAATTGTATAATTTATTTATTTATATTTGAAATGGGATTTTATATTCCTGAAATAAAATATATTCTTGTATTTGAAACGGGGTTTTATATTCCTTAAATAAAATATACTCTTATTTGAAATATTATAATACTTTATTATATAGCACGAGGAAAGGCAACTGTGACCGAACCTTGCAAACTTTGTCATGAGACTAGCAAACCACAGTTTTCAAAATTCCTATAACCCCGTCCGTGCCCTTCAACCCCTTTGTTCTGTTTCTTAACGTTTACAAACTTTTTAAAATTTCAAATGTGGCTTGGGTTCTTAGAAGAAACTGTTGAGAATGTACCTTAAGAGAAGGCTGGTTTACGATTAATTTTTGCTTCGTAGAAGTTCTGTATTTAATTTCTAACATCTACTTACTTATTTTCATCGTTATTTTGGTAGAATATGAGAGACTACAAATTTTTTATAACGAACCTAACCCGAACCTAACCCTTCAGAAAGTATGTTAGGAAAAAGCTGGTTTACGATTAATTTTTGCTTCGTAGAAGTTCTGTATTTAATTTCTAACATCTACTTACTTATTTTCATCGTTATTTTGGTAGAACACGAGAGACTACAAATTTTGTATAAGGAATCTAACCCGAACTAACCCTTCAGAAAGTATGTTAAGAAAAAGCTGGTTTATGGTTAATTTTTGCTTCGTAGTATTTCTGTATTCAGAAGTAATAACTAAAATTAATCCCTTAACCTACCTAAACTGACCGAACTGTGTACACTCGAGATAATTCGAACGACAATAAAATTTACAATACAATAAAAATTTTGAATATTTTTGGATTTTTTTAATTTTCTTGCCAAGACAACTTTCTAAATTGTGATTTTTTTACATTAAAAAAAAATTGATCTTTTTTGGCTGGTGTTTTTCAAAAAAACTCTGCATTCAGGGGTTAAATAATTAAAATTATTAAAACCAGAATTGACACCAAATTGATGCGTCCCCTTTCAAAGGCTCGTCCCATCGTTTGCGAGCGATAGTCGGCGACGAAAAAAATGTTCCACGATGCACTATTAATTAATCGATAGGGACAAACGATCCGTTACGAGGCTGCGTTTCTCTTGTCAATCGCGAGTTCCGGCCAATCGGAACGATAGCCGTTTCCGTTTCAATATCCTCGACGAGGCACAATACACCGGCGCGAGGCATTGTCTAACGCCGCCGGTAATCGGACGCGATGTCGTTAATTAATCAACGGTAGAAACGATTCCCCTTTGTCGACGATGCGATATCGATAAAATTGATTATCGTATAACCTGTAAAAATTTATTAGTAATCTTTATTCCACAAAAACTGTTGTAAATTTTTCACTCTTTCATTTTCGAGAAATATAATATCTTTATTTTTGGATCCACAGCGAAGAAAAGTGGACTTTGGTTTACATTTCTCTTTAACTTCATTCATTGACTCTGTTTCTCTCACTTTCGCTCCTCATTCATTGCTATTTTCAGCACTACTGTACTTTACCTAATCCTAGTTACACTTATGTTATTAATATTCACCTAACTTATTGATTTTTTCACCTATTTGTTGAATCGTTTCTCTGATTAATTATCACTAAAACTACCAGACCAGTCAAAATGACGGATTAATATAAGTTCACATTACCATGCTTCTAAAATTTGCTATGATTTTCTGCAGAAGGTATAAACAAAGATTTGTTTTCTGCGTATTCGATATTTTTTCGTGTAATTTTCAATTTTATCTGTTCCATGAAAATAAGTACACTGTAATCGTCGGTAGTTTTAGTATTAAAAGAAGAGCTGTGATTGAAAAATTATTGCTAATTTGAGGGATTGAACGATCATTAAAGACATCAGATCACGCATTACTATCACGCATTAACACTTTACCGACCGCTTGTGGATCAATTTATTCCCGACCGGCTCACTTTGCAGTGGATGCATCATTAATGAATTGAACACAATGATTTTCTTCGAGTAATTAATAGTTTAATATCTCTGTACAGTATATATAGGGTGTTTGGACAGCCCTGGGCTTAAATTGAAAGAGTAACTCCCTGAGACATTCTAAGACGAAAATCAAGAGTAACGATTTTGCGTTTGAGGCTTTGTTTACGAGTTATAACTAGTTAAAGATATCGTTTAATCCGGACCGTTCGACTCTTGAGAGCGGGTAACCGAGGCAACTCGGTCGGTAACGTCGCTGAGTCCACAGTGATGCTCAAGCGTCGAACGGTCCGGATTAAACGATATCTTTAACTAGTTATAACTCGTAAACAAAGCCTCAAACGCAAAATCGTTACTCTTGATTTTCGTGTTAGAATGTCTCAGGGAGTTACTCTTTCAATTTAAGCCCAGGGCTGTCCGAACACCCTGTATACATACACGATTTTGCTCAAAACAGTCACCTTCGTGTAAGACAACATTAAAAAACTTACAAGCTGAAGTATGTACAAAGCCGATTAATAGGCTTCCGGTCGGTAAAGTGTTAATACACGTTTGTTTTTCCCCATAAAAATGTGTCTCGCATAGAAAAATCTGAACAAACGAGAACTTCACTGTGTAGGTTTCCAATCTCTGACCGATATCGATTTCCCGTTTCAGGTGATTAATCATGCCAGCCGTGCCAGCTGTGGCCGAGGGTGCTGGCCAACTGGAGGACCTCGACGAGCCTCCAGAGCCCCGTGTCCGCGGAGGAAGCGGAAGAGCGAGCCTGATGAAGCCGCTGGTCGTCCTGGCGCTTCCTGGCATGTATCTTTTCTACAAGTACAGCCAGTACAGAAGGGAACAACGGGAACTGTCGCGGAGAAGGGTCACCGAGAGGGAGCTGCAGCATCTTCATCATAAAATCGTGAGTGTTACACAATAATTATCATTTCACGAAAATTTAATAAACGTGTTAAGCGTATACGAAAAATTTCTATTGTGTTCACTTTTTTGTTTTTTTCGTTGCGCTTATAATTAATAATTGTGAGTTTAATGGTTTCCTGAAAATGTGAAAACTTGTGAAAATTTAAATGAAAGAGGAAACGCATTCCAAGTTTGTGGTTTGCAAACTTTTAAGTGGTTTACAAATGGGAGAATACTATGGAATATTTGCAAACGCTGCCTGTGCACTTATTTATTAACTAATTAATTAAATTAATAGTAAATTATTTTCTTTTTTATTAATATAATAGAAAATAAATTATTAATAAATGAATGAGTGCATAGACGTTAATAATAAAATGTCCCACCTGTGGGTTAACAGAAGATACGAACTTCTTTTTTTTTAACAAAATATCAATATTAAAATCGAAATGATGAATTTGCATAAATTAACCGTACCTTATTTTCGCTGACCATTTGGTCTTAAGCTTTTTCCCGTTACTGTACAGCTGAACTGTAGGGAACCGCTAAAACGTTGGACGTTGTAGACGACCCTACAGCTAAACTGTAGATGGCCACTGGGATTATTAGTACGGTCTTGTACGTACAGTGGGTGGGAACAAAATAGTGAGGTCGTAAAAGTTGTCCGACGTCAAGTGCACGGTGCCAAAACGGCAATAATAATATAAAAGTGACAATTAATCCTGCGACCTTTAGTCATTCTCGACCCAATTACGGTTTATTTTCACTTAAAAACTTGGCACATTACCGCGTCTCTTCTGTTTTTCTTTCAATCTTAACACACTTAACCAACCTAATGGAGAGATCTCGCATTTTTTCCACAACAAGGGCGTTGCCATTCATTATATTTACTTCTGTTATTAATTAATCTTGAACTAGTGTTGTTCACAGTTCGTCAAATGCACTTTCAGCTCTTCCAAAGTACAATTTCTAATAAATTCAACTTCAGAGTTCAAGACTAATTAATAACAAATGTAAATAGAATTAATTGCAGAAAAGAAATGGATGACCTCCCCATTCCTTCCTCTGCCATTGATTCTATTTACTTTTATTATTAGTTAGTCTTGAACTAGTGCTGTTCACAGTTCCTGAAACGCATTTTCTGCTATTTCGAAGTACAATTTTTAATAAATTCGATTTCAGAGTTCAAAACTAATTTTAACAAATGTAAATAGAATTAATTGCAGAAAAGAAATGGATGACCTCCCCATTCCTTCCTCTGCCATTGATTCTATTTACTTTTATTATTAGTTAGTCTTGAACTAGTGCTGTTCACAGTTCCTGAAACGCATTTTCTGCTATTTCGAAGTACAATTTTTAATAAATTCGATTTCAGAGTTCAAAACTAATTTTAACAAATGTAAATAGAATTAATTGCAGAAAAGAAATGGATGACCTCCCCATTCCTTCCTCTGCCATTGATTCTATTTACTTTTGTTATTAGTTAGTCTTGAACTAGTGTTATTCACAGTTTTTGAAATGCATTTTCTGCTATTTCGAAGTACAATTTTTAATAAATTCGATTTCAGAGTTCAAGACTAATTAATAACAAAAGTAAATAGAATCAATGCCAGAAGAAGGAATGAGGAGGTCTTCCATTTTTTCTTTTGCCATTGATTCTATTTACTTTTGTTATTAGTTAGTCTTGAATTAGTGTTGTTCGCAGTTCGTCAATTCCTATTTTTTCAAAATACAATTTTTAATAAATTC
>JAOPTO010001119.1:282370-292687 GCA_033822845.1 Tetrapedia diversipes
TGGAAAGCCTCTGTATCACCTTCTAAAGGCTGAAGCCATTTATTGCAGTATACTTCTAACCTCATTCAGTATTCTTCTCCTCTCGAAGGGTTCCTTTAGCTTTTTGTATCCTATGGTGCACCCTTTAGACACTTCTTCAAGACATCTCAGAGAATCGTTGTCAATCTGAAGAAGAGACACTCCTCTGAACAAGTACTGTTTCTTGTGCCTCTGCTGTGCCTGATTTGTAATAATTAATCACTTTAGTTAGAGCCTTCTTAAATAATCAACTTAACTTCAATATAATAAGAGCATGCAAAAATTTTAGCCTTCTTCTTCAGTATTCCAGTGTAATTATTTTAAATTCAAACAATTGTTTACCCCCTCCAATATTTAAACATTCCTATACAGCTGTTTGCAATGCAGCATTCAAATAAGGGAAAATATTTCAAAGATTAATTTGCTATACAAATAAAAATTAACAAAACACTGAAACTTTGCATTGGATATCAGTAGCTGTACTATTAAGTGCTGGTTAAATTTGCAAAAGTAAAACAAACTAATTTTCCCAAATTTTTCCTTTATTGATACCAATGAAAGTTTGTCAAAAGACACAACCGGAACAGGTTTAAAATCGTAAGAGATTACCGTTCGAAATTTGTTGAACAACATTAGTTTGCGGCAAGTTTCTACGATCAAAGAGTAGTTAGGAGAGGGTCATTTTCGAGAATCGCCTCCGTGCTCACTGGGTCACCGGTAGATTTGGCATGGACCCTCGGAAAACGAAAATGGAAAAAGTGTCCCGCTGTCAGGGTGGCTGCCAAGCAGCAATATTCACGGCCTCAGGATCGGCGATCGGATAGCCCGGATACTCGGGTGGCCGCTGCAGTTACTACGGCCAACATCCCTGTCCCACCCTGCGGGAATCCCTCGAATCCATTTAGCAGCCGTCGTCCCTCCCTGATTTACGATCCCTCTGATTCCCTCGATCGAGCGACTCGGAACAGGGATATGATAGGAATACTCCTACGGTTCCAATGCTCGATCCATGAATATTATCTGCACGATTTAGCTCCTCAGTGGATGCTTTCGCGCGTGCTCTTTGTCATAACTGAACCAGTTTCTCTGCGAATAGCATAGCTAGCTTTTTATGTGTTTTCAAGATAGCGACCTCTGTGTAGTAACCTCGTTGCGAGCGATTTCATCGTTCATCTGAATGCGATCGATTTGTTGTTTCTTCTGTGTCATATAATCAACCCTCTTCTAACAAGAGGGTTAACTTGTTAAATGAAACCTAGAACTGATACTAGCTCAGAATGATTGGAAATGCTTGTGTTGTATGAGGATTGTTCAAGTTTATCAAGCAGTGTCATAATTTTTGCACGGTATTCATCACTTCAAAACCGTGTTTTCAAAGGGTTGAACGTATATGTATAGAGTTTAAGGGAGTAATTACAGTAGTGGACATAAGTTTAAGACGAGAAGACAATATAAAGTATACTACTATAGTTTATAAATATTGTCTGTACATTCATTTTTATTATTAATAAGTAATATTTTACTCATTGATTAATGCAGAATACGAAATTTGTTTACTATACTATTCCTCATGTATTAATTACTTTATTTTTGTTGATTCTATGGTCTTAAATTTTTGACCGCTACTGTATCCAACAATACAGCTAGCAAGTTTCAGTAGGAGGACCTTGCACAGTCCTCTTCAAACTAAAGTAACCTCTCTAAGTATACGTTATCAAAACAGTAGTACCTATCTCAGTTAGCAAAGGTTAGATCCCAAAATGAACATTATTTTAAATATATATTATTTAAGAAATTTTGCTTTATTTCGTCCACACCTGAACCCTACCATTTCTCTAAATAAAATAAAATCCTTTGGTAGTACCTATCGGTTAACAAAGGTTAGACCCCAAAATGAATATTATTTTAAATATATATTATCTAAGAATTTCCTTTGTTTTACACAAACACCTGAACCCTACCATTTCTCTAAATAAAATAAAATCCTACAGTAGTGCCTATCGGTTAGCAAAGGTTAGACCCCAAAATGAACATTATTTTAAATATATATTATCTAACAAATTTACTTTGTTTCACTCACACCTGAACCCTACCATTTCTCTAAATAAAATAAAATCCTTTGGTAGTACCTATCAGTTAGCAAAGGTTAAACCCCAAAATGAACATTATTTTAATTATATATTATCTAAAAAATTTACTTTGTTTCGCCCACACCTGAACCCTACCATTTCTCTAAATAAAATAAAATCCTTTAGTAGTACCTATCAGTTAGCAAAGGTTAGACCCCAAAGTGAACATAACTGCCAGGTAATAGTCATAGCTATCGAATGGGTGAAAGCATGGAAGCGAGCACTTCCTAGGCCTCGGTTTCCGGTTCAACTAAGAAGAAGCACGTCCTCGAAAATAGGTTTTCGAGCTTCCATGCGGCGAAGTCAATCACTTTAACAGCGAGAAGGGATCCTCGAAGGGAACGAGAAGTTCGAGATGCGCGCCACGCCCAGAGTCGTTCCGACGGTGGTTCCCCTCGGTCACGAAACTATTTCGATGGAAAATCGAACTGGTTGGACCCGTGGCTGAAACTCGCGTGTCAGTAAACGACGATCAGGGGGAGCCTTGGAATTTTTCGAGCTTATCGCGATACCCAGTGAACCGCGACCTTAATAACAATACCCGGGGGTTCATTAATGACTGCGGCGAATCATCGAGCCATCGAGGAGATCGTGGGAGGCCTCGGGTCCCTTTCTTTTTAAAAATATTCTAAACGGTCTCGCGTGCCAGTAAACGCTCGAAAGCGAAGCCTAAGTCTCTTTCGGACTGGGTCTTGACCTTGCACGACCAGATAGAGTGTGTCGTTGATGAATTTGCTGGGAGGAAATTGACCAATCGACGCTCGTGATCGTGTAAAGGTCTGCTAAGCGTTAGGGTAGTGCAGGATCTTTAGGTTACCGATTTAGTTAGCGCTTCAAACGCGATAAGTTTCACAATTTCTGTTTATGCAGCTAATCTATGAAAGTATTGTAACATAGCTAATATTTTTTCCATGAATAACTTCAGAAATATTTGGTATCTTCTGTAAGGTCGTAGGACAATGTAGGATCTTAAGTTACCAATGTAAGAGGGTTTTAGGCAAGAACAGATTTTGACATTTCTGTTAATGGAAATATTCTATGGCAGTGCCACCGTGTATTAGTGTTTTTCAAGGTTTTCAGAAATGTCCAATGAATAACTACAAAAGTATCCAGTATCTTTTGTCAGATATCAGCAGAGTACAAGATTTTTAGGTTACCAATTTAGTTGAAATTTCGAACTTGATTTTAAACAAATTTTAGTTGTTAGAATTTAGAAGTTCAAACAAATATCTTACGATAATGTCGTCGTACACTTAATATTTTTCAACATTTTTATTAAACATCTGACGAACAGCTCCAAAAAATATCCAAAGCATTCAAAACCAAAAAAACCATCAGACATCTCCATCCAGCAGATAACCCAAACTTATTCGCTATTTATTAGAAACTCGTAACACAACGACGTGTTCAGGTTCCCTCGATCGTTCGTCGTTTGCCTGTTCAGCTCGGCAACTTTTTTACGAGCCCTACATTTTGGATAATGTACAACAAGCCACGAGGTTCGTTCTTAGAACCCTAACCTTGGCAGTAACACGTGCACGCAGCAGAGGTGGCTGGGCTAGCGTTGCTGGAAAGTCAAGTCCTTCTCGCTGGTTCGAAGGACTTCGTAACTTAACGGCAGCCAGTCGACGCCGTGCCAGATAAGGCGCACGCTAGCTTCGCGTTAAGATGGCGATCGCATGGTGTACGTGAACCTTAACGCCGCCCGGCCGAATGCCTTCGCTGCACGGAGAAAAGAAACTTTGCCTCCCTTTGTCGCCGGTTAACCAACTATCCGCGAGTTCCCCCTGCTTTTTTACTTTCCATTTCCCTAGATCGTTGCACCGATTAAACCGACCTGTTTCGTCGTGCACGGTTTCGGAGAGAATCGTGAAAAAATGTACGCACAACATGAACCCTCGCGTTTCCGAAAATACCTTAAAAAATACCCATTTCTGAAGATGTTTCCTAAAATTGTATATATTTTTTTGAAAAATTAAGATATCTTCGTCTACTCATGTTTTATCATAAACATGTTTAAATTATTGATATAATAACAAGGTAAATTATAGTATAGATAAATTATAAAGTAAATTGTAATAAAATTAAAAATTTTAATTTTGAATAAATAAAAAATATTTTATCATAAGTCAACGTGTTTTCCACTATAAAAACTTATTTCATAGAAATAAAGCGTGGAAAGCTGAAATATCAGCTTTAAGGTACTAAAAGGGTTAAAGGGGTTAATCTTTACATTCGAGACGTGACTGTACATCTTCAAAAATTTCTAAGCACAGGACATCAAAATTGATTAGAACTTACTTGTATTAAAATTTATTTAATTCAGTTAAGCAACAGTGAAACGTTCAAACATAATCATTTGCATTCGCTATTTCGTAACGGTGATATCACTCGACGTGCAGAGTCGCGTGAAGGGTTAAAAATTCGTTGAACGATGCTGCTTATCGCGACCTGATCTCTGGTGAATACGTAACGCACGGATGACGCCAATGAACTGCCTTTGTGACAATGAACCGGCGCGGTTTTCCCGCGTGTGTGTGTGTGTGTGGCTCGTGTGCCATTTTTAGAGCGCGCGTTCGTGTTGATTTCCCCGAATGAAACGAAGTTAATTAAGAACAGCGGAGCGGACGCGGAACAAAAAAAGAACGAAACCGGTGAGGCGTGGAGAAAAAGAATACACCGGCTGGCCAATGACCTCAAAGCAGTCCAGCATTAAGGGTTGATAATACCATTAGACCGACCGCATGAACCCTCATGATGCGCGCAGACCTTAGAAATGCCGATCGATGCAGCTTTCTGCTTCCGTTAGATTACACGAGGGCTTGTCCACTTTCCAGTACACGGGCATCGAGGATTATCTGTACAACTGATCGGTATTACTGTACACTCCTTTCGGGACACCGTGTACAGAGTTGCGTTAACCCTTTGCACTCTAAAGGCGGACTCATATGTAGTCGTCCAATGATATTAACTTCGAAGATTTTTAAGTGTCAAATTATTTATTAACACTTTAATGGCCGCACTTTTATCCAGTTAAACTTTGCCAGGAGCCAGCAATATTTTTGAAGATCTAATTAAAAAAAAAATACTTTATATGCATTCAAAAAATTGAAATAATTCAACATAAGCGAACATAAAAATATTTAATTAAAAAAAAAAAAACACGGTCATAGTAAAGAGATAAAAAAATATTTAAAAAAAAAACACACAAACTATTGTATTCTTATACTTATAGTTAAAAATAATAATAAAAATGACAAAAGTAAATGTTAAAATTATTTACTTTAATTTAAATTAATTTAACTTTGAAGTTAAAGTTACCCCGGTTTAATAACCCTCGGCTGCAGCATCGCACACATGTTGTGTAAGCGGCCATTAAAGTGTTGAGATTCGCTCATACTGAACTTCACCTGGTTTAGTTAAACAATACGTGGCTGTTGTGAAAGGAAAGAGTGAAGAAAAAGGGAAGAAAAGGCGGTGTTTCGTCCGGGGCCTGCTAGTGGACTCATCAGTAAGGCTTACCTAGCAAACCCATGCTTTAAACAGAGGGATAAAAAAGGTTTTTTTTTTTAAATATTATTAGTTGAGGCTAGAGGGTCGTGCCTGTCTGTAGGCCAGACTCACAGACCAAATGAGATATATGATGTAGATTTCCAGAGATTTTTGTCTTCAATGACAAATGAGGGTTGCAAAGAAAAATTTGCAAAAAATCTCTCATTATGAAGACAAAAAGATAAAAAAGAGTATTTCGAAACTTGTATTTATAGGAACCGCGTTGGACTCGAGTACTTGCGAGAAAGATAATTGGTTGATCCCCCCTAGTGGCGAGAACAAGAAGCTTACCACAAATACACTAAAATTTAATTGTACCACCATTTAACCCCTTGGCTTTGAACATCACAACATATCGATCACAAAGGGAGGGTATGGTTCGTTTTAGAGAGTATCTTGGAAATTTCCTCTGGTTCTTTTCCCCGGTTACTCTCGCAGGCTATTGTTTTCAAGCGATGACTAGAGAAGATCGGGGCTAGGTTCTGTTATTGGATCCGAAACGGGCCGGGATACACGTTGTTGCAGGAAAAACTGTTGCTCGAACGTCCCAGGATGAATATCCGGGGCTGCATTCTCCCGATACCCGTTGAATATCGCATGCGTTCGCGCTCGTTCGACCGAGGAACCAGAATTCGAAGCGTGCTCTTAAAAATCAATCCTGCTCTCGACATTGCGTACTGGTATTTCGCAACAGACAACATTTTATTATTTCATAAACGAGTTTAATCCTTCGCTGGTAATTCAAATCGTTAAATATAACCTGGAACTTCTTCAGGATAAAGGAGACGAAAGTTTTATTAGAAATGTTCACTTGCAATCCATTGTGAGTGAAAAAACGAAATTAACACAGTTTATTCAAATATACAGGGAACATCGAATGACGAAACACAAACACGATCGCTTCAATCTTTTTGTAACATTCTCTTATTTTTATATTAATTATTAAAAATTTTTTTATATTTTATTTTATACAGATCATACATCGTCACATTTTTTCTACTACATGAACCTTAAGATCTATCCTCACTCTTATACCACATATTCCATGAACCAACAAATCACCACATCTATTTGCACGTTAAATTAAAGACCTCGACTACTATCTGAGAATTTTTTCGAATTTTTTTCAAAGCTTAAAGCAATAAAAGATTAAGGTCTGATATAAAAGTCTCAACGTGGGTAAAATGTATTTTAAGTTTGTAGGCGGAGGGTTAAGAAACTGCTCTTTTTTTATTTCCTATTAATCGATACAGGAAGTCGATAGGAGAAACGTAGTTCCGTTCAAAGTGTGATGGTTCGGTTGTTGAATACTTTACAGGCCTAATTACCTGTAAAGGCGGGCCTGGCACTTCAGTTTTAAGAACAGCCACTTGAGCGCACACTTAGACGTTGAAGTAACCTTAAAAATTAACCACGTTCTAAAGAATGTGTTCGTCTTTTATCTTACGTACCCCGTTGCTGTGGCGATAAGGGTGGTTTAGGTGCAAGGGTTGGATAATTCGTGACGATAGCCAAAATGTCGTCGCTCGTTATACACGTTACAGAGAAGATAATTCCTCTAATCTGCTTAGATAATCAAATAATCAATGATTTTTAATTAACCCTCACAGTAGGGTGAGATTTTGGATATTCAAATCTCACCCCCGAAAAATTCTAGTATCCCAATGTTTGTTATAAAAATTGTGAAAGGCGTAAGAAATCACGCGAATGATTGCGCTTTCTTCTCTGTTTATCATTTGGATATTTTTAACCATTTGGATTATTCAACTATCCAAAATATTGGAGTATTCAGATGATTAAATAATTCGGAAAAATTCTCTACTTCAGAAAGACAAATTTACTGACATCATAAATATGTACGGTAGAACGTCGATTATCCGAATTAACTGAGTGACAGATAATTATTCTGAAGGAACCAAATTTTCAATTATCCCACTGTCGCACTGAAATCGCACCCGGCATCGATTTCTGATTATGCTTTCTAAAGGAATTTTTATTATTAGACCCGTTGCATAATCCAACGTTAACTAGCTGGTTATCCAATAGGATTTTTCAACAGAAAGATCGTTTCCACGGAAGAAGTGTTTGTTAGCGTTCACGTGGATAGGAATAATCAGGCAGCGTTTAAAACGCCCACGAAATCCGATTATTAGCCTGAAAGCGTTGTTCGTTCCAAATGTCGCAACAAACAGTCCCACGCTTCTTGCGTAAGCGAGCGTTCCGTTTAGTCGGTCCCTGTTATCTAAATCCGGACAATCCCCCAACCTTGTTCACCAGAACTTGGAGCGCATCGAACAAACTGGAAATTCTTTCAAAGAGATGCTGAAAATTCAACGAATTTGCTTCAGGGATATTAAATAGGGACTGTGGAATTTCACCAAACATAACCTAATAAAAATACCATTTATAACTAATTGTCCGAATTTTACAGAAATGCAATTGGTTTAACTACGGTATTTTTTCCTAAAAAATTTTTTACTTATTTTATTCCCTATTTTAGAATCTTAGACTAATTTATAGACCGATTTTATTCTTCGAAACTTATCGATACACCTGTACAAACTGTATAAAAATGGTATCTCACAAATTTTTCTGAACTTTTGACTGACTGGGGAGAAGCAGAATAGAGAATCAGTAGAAGTTTTGAAATACTATGATGTCATAAATGAATGAAAGATAAATCCATTACGCGACAAGTGATACTAGAATACTTATGGCTGCGTCAAAATGGACCCTGAGTCCGCTGTTCAAATGTTGCTCAACGTTTTTCCGTGCAACTTCTTAAAACATCGTTAAAAGATTTTTAGCGAATCTTAAGCAGAAAGAAAGTCTAGAATCGAAAAAATTCCCCAGCCTTAAAACCAGATACAAGATGTAAAAGAATGAAAAAGAGTCCGCGTATTGACTGAATGCAATGGTAAAAAAAAAAAGGGAACTCGCGCGGTATAATGGAGGTTCGTTCAGGCTTGAGGGCATAATTCGTAGCTTCCGCGACGATGCACCTCTCCTCCCGTTCACCATTAACGGTCGCCATGAAACTTTCCGCGGAGTTTCAGCACGTCGAGTGGATCCATCGCTATTGTCCGGGCCGTATCTCTGAGGACGAATGAAACTGTATCGCGTATAATTTCCCGTAATGGAAGGGAAACGGACCGTGGAACGGAATCGAGGGACAGAATGGGCTTGGAACGACGAAAGAGAGAGAGAAGAGAGAGTGAAAGAGAGAGAGAGAGATAGATAGATAGATAGATAGAGAGAG
This sequence comes from Tetrapedia diversipes, assembly GCA_033822845.1. Lineage (NCBI taxonomy): Eukaryota > Metazoa > Arthropoda > Insecta > Hymenoptera > Apidae > Tetrapedia > Tetrapedia diversipes. The sequence continues at coordinate 291,329 of JAOPTO010001119.1, forward strand.
AGAGAGAGGAAAAGTAGATAAAGGGAGAGAAGAAAGAGCGAAAGAGAGGAAGAGAAAGGGAGATAGAGGCAGAGAAGAGAGAGTGAAAGAGATACAGGGAAAGAAGAGAGAGAGTGAAAGAGATAAAGGAAAAGAAGAGAGAGTGAAATAGAGGCAGATAGAGGGAGATAGAGGCAGAAAAGAGAGAGTGAAAGAGATACAGGGAAAGAAAAGAGAGAGTGACAGAAATAGAGGGAGAGAAAAGAGAGTGAAAGAGAGGAATACAGAGGGAGAGAGGGAGAGAGGGAAAGAAGGGAGAGAGTGAAAAAGATACAGGGAAAGTAGGGAGAGAGTGAAAGAGAGGAGGAGCGAAAGAGATAGAGGCAGAAAAAGAGAGTAAAAGAGATAGAGGGAGAGAAGAGAGAGAGAGAGACGGAGAAAAAGAGAAGCTTGGATTACTTCGAGTCTCGTGATTTCTGAAGCCGTGGAAGCGAAAGCGCCGCGATTCGAGGAATCGAATGAAATTAACCGCGGTGCAGAGATTTCTGGGCGAGACGACGCCGGAAATCGCGACCGAACTAAATGGAAGACCTTTCTGAATCGGAATTCATTCCCGATTCGGTGGGTTCGACGCCTTCTGGAGAGCGAAATAGGCCGCGGAAAGGGTGGTAGGTGAAAAGGATTGAAGGTGGGAAGCCGGAACAATTGAAACAAAGAGCTTAATTACCCCCGGGCGAGATTCTAGACAAGCTGCAGCGAGCAGCAGAAATAGAACGGCCACGATACTTCAGGCTATCTTCAGGCTTAATGAGGTTCCGTATACATATGACGAGTTGAGTATGATATTACCACTTACGCTATGAGTCAGTCCAACTGGTGTTTTTCATAAAACGGTGTTTCGTGTTTGTTACTGTGGAGACATTCCTTACTTTCTTGTTTCTCTCGCGTGGAGGAGATCTTATAAAGAATGCCTCAGCTAGGTTATGTGTGGGATTTTTACCCACTGAAACCTTCACGGTGACCACATACTGCTATTGGGGAAGCACTGGGAACTTTAAGTTTTGAATACTTCCCTTGCTGTGGGGATATTCCTGTCCTTACCACCAGAGGGACAGCTAAATAACTTTCTTGCAAATGCTCGAACGCTTCACGATTTGGGTATATAGAAGCTCTGAACCTAACCCTAGACTTAGGACATGCTAGGTTAGCCTTACTCTGATGAGTCCAGCTTGTTCCTTTCCTTATCCTTTAAACATTATACTCTAGCTAACGGAGCCAAACCGCCGCGTTACCATCAACATTAAAATGATACTTTCGTAAATTTTCTGGCTTTAGTTAGTTTGTTTATTAGTCAGTCTCAGAGGTTGAATAGTCATATAT
>JAOPTO010001120.1:0-17178 GCA_033822845.1 Tetrapedia diversipes
TTTTTAACCGCAACAACTTTAATATACGATACTGGAGCTGAAATTACCGCGGCTGCTGGTACCAGACTTGCCCTCCAATTGGTCCTCGTTAAAGGATTTAAAGTGTACTCAATCCGATTACGGGGCATCCGATGAGTCCCGTATCGTTATTTTTCGTCACTACCTCCGCGTACAGGGAGTGGGTAATTTGCGCGCCTGCTGCCTTGCTTGAATGTGGTAGCTGTTTCTCAGGAACCCTCTCCGGAAGCGAACCCTGATTCCCCGTTACCCGTTATAACCATGGTAGGCGCAGAACCTACCATCGACTGTTGATAAGTCAGACATTTGAAAGATTCGTCGCCGGTTCTAAATGACCATGCGATCAGCACAAAGTTATTCAGAGTCACCAAAGCAAACGATTAACGAATGGACGAACCGTCGGCCACCGATTGGTTTTGATATAATAAAAGCATTCCTTTCATCTCTGGTCGGAATTCTAGTTCGCATGTATTTGCTTTAGAATTACCACAGTTATCCAAGTAAATGTGGGTACAATCTATGAAACCGCAACTGAGTTAATGCGCCATCCGCGGTTTCAACTTAATTCGGTATGTACTTAGACATGCATGGCTTAACCTTTGAGACAAGCATATGACTACTGGCAGGATCAACCAGGGATTTGCGTGAGGGAGAAAAACAGGGAGTGATCGTTACACACAAACACCCGCCCGTATAAATCGTCTTTTGCCACACTCTCTTTCTCTCTCTCTTCTCTCTTTACATGTCGTCGTCGATTCTCTCGGAGGATCGATCGACGTGTCGAGGCTTTCGTATTTGTATTATATTATACATATGTTATATATATTACGTGGGTTTGGTCAAATTTCTCAATAGCAAGAGGAGCACCGGAACATTTATTATACTGCCCCAGATTAATTTTATTCATCATCTCCTTCATCGCACCACAGAGTGTTTTAGTTACTTCCATAGAATGTCTCCGTTTCGAGGAAGCGCGTATTATATTCACTTCCGCACCGAAACAGTTTCTCGTTAAAATAAAGTACGTATCCAGCATGCTAAGCTATTTTTTTAACGAGCTAAGCGCGTATTCGAAATGCACACTGAACGTATTTAAACTACCGGGACAAACTCTTTGTGAAAGTTTCGTATCGCCCTCCTTCTAGTGGCACAAACGCGCCTCAAGAAGAATACAATGCAGTTTTCGCAAAGTATAAATCTATCGTACACAATTTGTAGGTCCAGCGTGTTTCAAAATATACGTTATGAAACGTTTGTAAAATCGTCCGATTGATCGGGTCGAAGAGTTGATGCTCGGTTAGTACAAGTGCACACGCCGAAACGTGCATACAGATAGCCAACATCCCAAAGGGACACTTTCCCCACATAAGGGCCATTCGGTCATAGACACCGACCTGTTTCAATGCTGTGCAGAGAATAATACGGATACGTAAGTGCGGTGCGAAAGCAGCCGAGTTGTTATTCTTAAGGAGCGATGGACTTGCTCTCGACCGAGGGCGTAGATAAGCCCACACGCCCGGCTGTGCTCCGCCCGGCTCGACCGAACAGTCGTCTCTCTTATAGTTATGAAACGGCCCTCCGCAAGTACGACGCCAGCCGGGCAAACGCACGAGCGCTTATGTTGCGAAACCGGCGCAACGGGCGATCGTCCGGGAAGACTGTTGGAACTTTGACGAGAAACTACAACATATCAAGGCGTAATATTACGATCGAATCAGAACGGAACGATCACGTACGCATTAAAAACAAGCAGAAAATAGGGATTTATAAAACAAATATCGAATAAAGAAAAAAAGGAAAATACTCCAGTCATATCGGTTCGGGCGCTACCTCCAGTCATATCGGTTCAGAAGACACAGTGTGTTCGAACTTTAACTAAGAAAATTTTATATTAAAATAAATATTTTCCCTAGTCTTCGAATAGCCGGGAGAGGGAGAGTGTATCGATAACGGTTAAGAATAGCCAACGCTGAATTTTATTTATATCGGTGTTCCAGCACGGAACACTGTTTATTTTTATAGTACAAATTAAACTTTAGATTATTAATTTGTCCCTTCGCCCGATTTACTGGCCTGGCCTGGTTGGCGCCCAACAGTCCGGCTGATCGGGTAGGTCAGGGTCTTCACCTGTGAACAATTGTGGATTGTATTAGTTTTGCAAGGTAAATATTTATTATCCTCATGCCCGAATCGTCGGCTTATTGCACGGCATTCAGCCGTGTCGCGACGATTTTTTGCGACGGTAGTTAATCCTGTTAAGAGACAAAGTGTTGAGCATCACGATGCTTCAACACATATAGACCCGACGTGTCTGTGTGTTTTGTCCACGTCTCGGTAAACACCGAGGATCTACTCTCTTATGTGTGTATTCGACTCGCCTATGTAATAGACGATTTTGTCGCAATACACACAACGTCTTCTTCCGCTCGTTCACCTTGCGTGTGCGTTGTAAGGGCACACGCAATGCGTAGTCCCATTGTGGCTGGCTGCATGGAACTGCAGAAACTGCAGACCGCCTCCAGTATTACATTCGCAGAGCGGCTGGGGCTACTCTGCGTTGTTTCTACATTCTTGGTGCATGCACCGCCGGGCCTACACTGCGTCAGGCGTAGCTCAAGTAGCATCGTTGCCACTGCAGTTTGGAAGGAAACGACCGTAGCTCAATCGTGCACGGATCAAGCGTATTCTAGGACTTTCTCAAGACCCCCTGTGCGTGAAAGGGCGTCCCCTATTCACATGGTGCACGGGAGCTGGACCAATATCCTCCACTAGAATACACCTGCTGTTGGTAGGAAGGTTTTTAAGAAAGAGCGTACCCTATTCTGAGGGAGTGTATCCCCTTAATGCTTCACGAATTGGACAGCAGGGATACACCGGACAGCAATAGGTGATTATTACCGCCTTGGTCGAGCTCCGAAAATCGGAGATCGTCGACTGTTCTTTCCTGTTTTCCAGAGGAATTCAGGTGCTTGTGTCAATGGACCATAAGTAACTTATGGGTGTCCACCGACGTCACGGAGCTGCGGAATGCGAAACGCACGAATGTTATGATTAAACGACAACCGCGTCCAATTATAAATTCTTCCGCTTTTTCGGTCGATGCGCGAGATCACGACAACCGTAAACGACACTTACCTTTCGACTGGACAAAATTCACTCCGTGACCGTTCCGTGTAATTTCGAAATTTGGTTTCTCGCGACGACTACACGCAATGCACACCTCGATAATTGATAACGGAGTCTCTTTTCGTCCGTGAGCGCGTGGTATTTAATACCTCACGGACGAAGTTTCTTTCTCTCTCACTCTCATGCGTAAACGTCTTTTCTCGATTCGTTATTTTCAATTTAAATTAATCGAACAACAGGCGTTAGAGTCTCGACAAACAGCTTTTTTCTGGACCTTGAAATTCGATGCCCTCGCGCTGGCAGTCAAGGCCAAGGCGATGTTTACCGAAATTCGCCGTTTTTAGATACCCGATTATTTTTATTTTTAATAACGATAGAATTAGAGGTTGCGAATCTAGGGGCGTGGCTATGTGCGATATCGCCCGAACCTCTTTCCGAAATGTACTTTTTTAAACATACCGCCCCTCTTGCGCGACCGCGCAACAAATTTGAAGGGTCTTACGTAACATGGAATCGGAATGGAAATTCGTGAACTGTACTGACTATGAGAAAGTTATGAGAGCGAGAGATTTGACCGAGCAGACTGGAGTGAGTTCGAAAAGAAGGACTTACAGTTTCCTCCTCTTTGGGGCAGATCTTGCTCCGCTGCTCTGGCAGAGGGCTCGGAGGACCTCTGCCAACATTGTTATCCCTTCCTCCGGATTGACGCAATCCTCCGGGATTGCTTCCCGTCTCTCCGCCCACCTGTCTGAGGTGGGTCCAGGCCTGGAAGAGAGCCAGTTCGGCTTCCGTGAGGGAAGATCGACCATAGGCGCGATCGCGCGGGTTCAATCTCTCTCGGAGTCGGCGTCCTTGCTGGGCGGGGTTGCGCTCGCGGTGTCTTTAGACATCGTGAACGCGTTCAATTCGCTGCCCTGTCTTGCTATTAGGTAGGCCTAGTGAGACATCGGGTGCCTCCCTATCTTAGGAGGATCGTCGGGGCGTATCTGTCCGACAGGTCCATCGAGTTCACCAATAATCGTGATGAACTCATCGTGCGGCAAACGGTGTGAGGGGTCCCGCAGGGCTCAGTCCTCGGGCCCATTTTGTGGGACCTCGCCTACAACACCGTGTTGCAAACGGCCCTCCCTAGGGGGGTCAGTATCACGTGTTATGCGGATGACACGCTGGTGCTGGCCACGGGGAGGGACTACGACAGGACCCTCCGCCTCTGCAACTGCGGAGTGGCCTGCGTATTGAGACGTATCGAAAGGCTGGGCCTCCGGGTTGCCCCCCATAAGACCGAGAGCGTCTGGTTCTTCGACGCCGCTCGGCGGGGGGTCCCACCGCAGTCGTGGCTGCGAGTGGGAGAGTCGGTGGTCGAGGTGAGCCGTACCATTAAGTACTTGGGGCTCATCGTCGACGGCCACTGGCGTTTCGCCGATCATTTCGGGCAGGTGACCTCTCGGTCGGAGAGGGTGGCGGCCGCTGTGGGCCGTCTCCTGCCGAACCTGGGTGGTCCCAGTGATGGAGTGCGCCGCCTGTACGCGGGGGTCGTGCGGTCAGTGGTGTTATACGGTGCGCCTATATGGTCCCGTGACCTACTGGCCAGTCGCCGCAGCCCTCTCCTGCTGCGCCGCGTGGAGCAGACGACCGCCGTTAGGATCGTGCGGGGTTACCGTACGATCTCGTATAGGTCGGCGGTCACGCTGGCGGGGCTCATCCCGTGGGAGCTCCTTGCGGAGGAGGCCGCAACCGTCTACAGTTGCGCGCAGGCCATCCGTCAAGAGGGGCTCGACCCAACCGCGGCTGAGTCCCGGCTTGCCTCGGCGAGACGCCAGGCGCATCGACGCGCCGAGTTGGCCTAGCGACGACAGCTGTCGGAGCCATCCGACTCGGGTTGACGTGTCGTTGGCGTCGTTCTGCCCGTCCTGAAGGAGTGGATGGGCAGATCGTGGTGGCGTTTGACATTTGGTCTAACGCAGGTGCTCGCCGGGCATGGGTGCTTCGGCGAGTACCTAAATCGGATCGGGAGAGAGGCAACGCCGCATTGTTATCACTGCGGAGAGAAGGAGGATTCGGCGCAGCACACACTCGAGGAGTGTCCCGCGTGGTCGCGGGAACGCCGGGAACTCCGAGTCGCAATTGGGCCGGACCTCTCACTGCCGGCAGTCGTCGTGGCGATGCTGGACAGCGAGGGGTGTTGGAGGGCAGTGTCCTCCTTCTGTGAGCGAATCATGCTCAAGAAGGAGGAGGCGGAGCGTGCTCGGGAGAGAGCCGCAGCTCCGTCAAGACGGGGACGGTGCCGTCGGCGTGGTGGGCGCTGGTCAAGGGCACCGTAAAAGCCGGAATTTGGTGATGTTGCTTGGCCGCTTTCCTCGGCGCCCGATGAAAGCAGCATCACCAGGGGAAGTGGCCGTCGCAGGTAGGGGGCTGCGACGCCATTGCACAGCTTCTCCTGATGTAAGTCAGCGCCGTGCGGTGGTTGCGCGGCGCTGATTCAGCCACTGAGGGGGTTCTGGCCCCCGGCAGTGATGAGTCTTAATTGAGACGACGGCGAGGGGGAGTACTGGAAGTGTTCCCGGTGCTCTTCCATTTCGCTGAAGAATGCCATCGTGGAGGTTTTAGCAGGTAAAATCCTGCATAACCTCGCCACCTCCCCAGGGTGGTGGGGTATCTTTTCGAAGATTTCCTCCACGTAAAGAAAAAAAAAAGGTCCCACCCTGCCCGCTTCCCGCATGTTTCAGGATCCCTCTAGCAGTGGACATTCGACAAAGGAGCGCTGTTGCCTCTTTTGTCTCACTCACTCCGGCTGATTAACAACAGGTATTAACCGCCGTTTTCGTTACCTTTATGTAGCGATCGAGTCATGGAGCATCTTCGTTGTGTTTATATGGAAGGTCGTCTACGGGTAGCTTACACATCCGCGTAATCGGTCGAGTGTATCTTGATCTCGCCGTACGAACCTTGACCACTCGGACATTTCCTTCTTTATCCGGGAAAACTTGCTCAATTTTTCCCATTTCCCATTGGTTCGGGGGGAGGAACGTGTTTTCTATTAACACAACGTCGCCTTCTTTCAGCGATTTTTCGGTGGATGACCACTTATTTCGGTTCTAGAGCTGTATGAGATAATCTCTCGTCCAGTGTCTCCAGAGTTGCTCGTGAAATTTTTGGATTGCCCTCCAACGCTTTAGGCGCGTTACGGGCTCCTCTTCCACTGATGGTTATGGGAGCGCGTTAAGCGTATCTCCCGTCAGAAAGTGTCCTGGTGTGAGTTCCGCATAATCATTCGGGTCATCACTTACTGAGGCGATAGGTCTCGAATTTAAACTTGCCTCGATTTTGCAAAGCAATGTTTGCATTTCTTCCATCGTAGGCGTAAAGTTTCCGATTATGCATCTTAGGTGATGTTTGACAGATTTCACTCCGGCTTCCTGCATTCCACCGAAATGTGGCGCACTGGGAGGGTTAAACCTGCAGTTTATTCCAATTTCGCTGCATTTATCGCGCATTTCTTGCGACGAATATCTGCGATTAATTTCTCGCATCAATTCTCGCTCTGCATCGACAAAGTTCGTTCCGTTGTCACTGTATATAGTGGCAGGATTTCCACGTCGGGAAACGAACCTTTCCAATGCAGCTATGAATGCACTCGTGGAATAGTCACTCACGAGTTCGAGATGGATAGCTCTCGTTGCATAGCAAACGAACACCGCTATGTATGCCTCATGGGCGGTTTTACCACGTCCTGCCGAATCGCGGACTTGAAACGGCCCGGCATAATCGACTCCGCAATTAACGAATGCGCGGGACGGTCGACAACGCGCGGGGATTAAATTTTGCATTTTTTGCGCCATTGTACTCGCTCTCCAGCGAGTACAGAGCATGCACTGATTAATCACCGTTCGCGTTGCATTCCGACAACCGATTATCCAAAGTCGTTGTCGGACGGTGTGCATGGTTAATTGCATGCCTCCATGCAACATATTCAGGTGACACTGCCGAATTATGAGTGTTACCACATAATGTTTCGGCAGGATCATGGGAAACTTAGTTTCCCAGGCAAGGACGGAATTTTCCAATCGTCCGCCTACTCTGAGCACCCCATTCTTATCCAGAAAGGGGCTCAGAGTTTTCAGTTTTGATTTGGAGGGTATTGTTCGATTTGTTTCCGAACATCGAATTTCCTCCTCGAAATGCATATATTGCAAATGCCGAGCTATCTTTTCCGTTGCATCTTGCAATTCCATAGAATTGAGGCCAATCGAAGAATCCAACGGTTTGTCGCCTTTCAACGCCTAAAAAAGCGTACACAGTACGCTGTCACGCGTAATAATCTGCTCCACTTGGAAAAGCGAAGAAGAAGCTTCCACTCTTTCCTAGTGGACGCCGTGTGGGCGTGGGCGATTCGTTTTTCTTCCTCGGTTTCGGCGGAAACGGGAATTGCAGGCCATTCTGTTTCCACCTTATTCAACCAAGTCGGCCCTGACATCCATAACGTGAAGTTCAATAGCTCGTCACTATCGACCCCGCGCGAATTTAGATCTGCGGGATTGTCGCACGTAGGGACATACCTCCATTCTGCGTGCGGCAGAGCCGTCTGCACTTTAGAGACCCTATTCGCCACTACGAGCTTCCACGTAGATGAATGTTTCTTTAACCAAGCGAGGACTGTTTTGTTATCACACCAGCATACCACACGCTGGATTTTTATTGACAGGTGACTCTGAATATGAACTAATAAGTCCGCGAGGAGCACGGCCCCGCATAATTCGATAGTCGGTACTGTCAGTGTCTTCAACAGTGCGACGCGGGTTTTTGCCATCAACAGACATGTAACCGGGCTGTCGCTTGTGTCAGACTCTCGGAGGTATGCAACTGCTGCATATCCGGCAGTTGATGCATCACAAAGTCCATGCAATTCCATAGAATTTGTGTTTCCTCCATACTGAAGCCATCGAGGGATTTTCAGTTCGTTTAACTTACCCCAGTTTTCACAGAAGCTATTCCACGTTCTGTGAGTGGTTGCCACAACTTGCTTATTCCAGTTGAGTTTTTCCAACCATTGATCTTGCATGAGAATTTTTGCGCGTACAACCACTGGTGACAACCAACCAAGTGGATCGTACAATTTCGCAATTTCTGAAAATAACTCACGCTTCGTTATGCGAGCAACCGTAGGTTGAAATCCCTCCCGATGGAATCTATCGCAGTTCCAACACTTTCAATTCGGACTCATCGAATAAAGTGAGGTCGACTGCGTGGGAATGACCGCCCGACGGTATATTTCTTAACAAGTCAGGTGAATTACCTGCCCATTTTCTTAAAAGAAACCCGCTTTTCTTTAAGAGCTCGCATACCTGTATACGAATTTGCTCTATCGCATTTCTGCTTGGGGCGCCCATAAATGCGTCATCGACGTATATGTCCTTTTTCAGGACAGGCACTGCGAGAGGGAATTCGCTGCCCTCGCTTCTTATCAGTTCGAGAATTGTTCTCATCGAGGGGTAAGGTGCACAAGCTGTACCGTAGGTAACAGTTTTGAGCTCGAAAGCGGATACTTTCTCGCTTTCTGGCTCCCGCCACAATATGCACTGATATCGACGATCTTCGGGAGCGACGAGAATTTGTCGAAACATTTTCTCGATATCAGCTACCAGCACGTATTTGTAAAGCCTCCAGTTCATTAGAATTGCAGTGATGTCCTGCTGCAATTTTGGGCCTACGTGCAATACATCGTTTAGCGAACAACCGCCTGTGGTGACGCTCGTTGCGTTAGAAACCACTCGCAGCTTGGTCGTCGCACTCTCGGTTCGAACCACTGCTCCGTGCGAAATATATACTCGCTTCTTTTCAATCGACGATAATCTCGTCATGTGATCGAGCGATTCATACTCGGCTAGAAATTCGCCGTACTCTCGCAACAGCGTCGGGTCCGCGTCTAATTTTCGCCGTAGTCTCGTTAAAGCTGAAAGCGCTATATGGAGAGATTCTCCGACGGTATCTTCCGGCCTTGGTACTCGAAACGGCAGACGCACTATGAATCGACCCGATTCATCTCGAGTAACTGTTTTTGCGAAGTATTCGTCGCATTGTTGTTCGTCCGGTGTCAAGATTTTTTGGAGGGGAATGTCTTCCATTTCCCAAAATCGCCGAATTGCTTTATCCAGTGCAACCAGGATAGTGCAATTAAAGGAATGCACATGCTGCGATTTTGAACCTCCTTCTTGGATTGGACCGGACAAAATCCAGCCAAGCACTGTTTCCTGTCCTATTAACCCCTCCTCATTTATTCGACGTATTCCGTCTCGGAGGAGTCTCCCGTACAGATTATCTCCGAGCAGAATCTCTATTCTTTCTTCGGAGCTCGAGTTTGGATCAGCCAGTTTCAAGTTTTCGCACACCTTATACTTTAGGCTGCGATTTGCTGGCGGTACGTAAGACGTGATATTTGGGACAACGAAGGCCTTCGCTGAAATTTTCAACGAGGCTTCGTCCCTTGAGCCAACCTCCACGTCCACGCAATGGTCAATGGTGCGTCCAACTCCGCCCCCCAAGCTAGTCACTATGGCCTGAGCTTTCTTCCTCGGAAGTCTCAGGTCATTCACCAGGTTGGAGGAGATGAAGGAGGCTTCTGACCCCTGATCTAGGAGGCCACGCGCGATTCGTGACGTCCCGTCCTTCCCGTATATTCGTACGAGAGCTGTTGCAAGCAAGACAGATTTCTCCGGCGCTTCATTCGTTGCACAGTGCGAGGCATAATTCTTTGAACTTGGCTCCGGAGTCTGTCGCTCAGCTGTATGTTTCGGTGTTTGAGAGGAACCCTCGTTTTCACCGTTTTTTTTGTTCGGGACCCTTTTCGCTTTTTGCTCTCCCTTGGAGTTCTTTGTGCTAGAGGTCTCGAAATGTAGTGTCCTGTGATGTCGCCTACTGCATTGGTCACAGGTCACTTCACTCTCGCAATCAGAGATGCTATGCTCCTGCGAGAGACATAGCGTGCAGTATTGGCATGTCCTCAATACCAAATACTTCTCTTTCGCACTAAGTCTCCTATACTGATAACAAATCAGTAGCTTGTGCGGTCCGTTGCATAGAGTGCAGAGTTGCACATTTTTTAGCGGCTGCTCTACTGAGGCGTTATGACTGTGAAGGTATGACTTCTGAATTCGCCTGTAGGAATCAGCTGTTTTTCTTGCCTTGTCGCCTTGTTTACATTTCGCCTTGTCTACCAACAAAGGCGTAGTCAAGGCGGTCAGGAACGTATACAGCTCGTCCCATTTAGGGAACTCCTTCGGATCTTTGCGCGATTTTTCCCAAGTTTCTTTTAAATTTGGATCCATCTTTTGGATTATTGTATCCTCCAACAACGGAATCCCAGTTGTGGAGTCATATCCAAAGTTGCGCAAAGCGGCTAGCGACTGCTTCACTTTTACCGTCACCTGCTGGATACTCTTCTGATCGCCCTGGCGTATTACTTTCAATGCTCGCATTGGCGCCAAAAGGGTCGAAATGATGACGTTTTTGTTGTAAAAACGTGCTCGCAGCTCTTGCCAAGCCGGTTCGAAGTTCTGATCCGTTATAGGGAACCCTGCGATTGCTGTAAGTGCTTCTCCATCCAAGCACGAATTTAGATATTGCAACCGCTGTGCATCTGACAGCATTCGGTTGCGTATCACTGCAGCGGAGAACAAATCTGCGAAATGTTCCCACCCAGTTGGGTCGCCGCTGTATCTCGGAATTGTTTGTTCCGGCAGCTTGATTGGCATTCCCTGTATCGGCTCGCGTGCGGACGTTTGTTTATTTCGGAGAAAGATCTCGATGCGGGTGATCGCTTTTTGACCATAAGAAACTTATGGGTGTCCACCGACGTCACAGAGCTGCGGAATGCGAAACGCACGAATCTTCTGATTAACGCCAACCGCGTCTAATTATAAATTCTTCCGCCTGTTCGGCCGATGCGCGAGATCACGACAATCGTATAAGCCACGTACCTTTCGACCGGACAAACTTCACTCCGTGACCGTTCCGTGTAATTTCGAAATTTCTTTTCGCGACGGCTCCACGCAATATACACTTCGAAAATTTATAACAGAATCTCTCTTCGTCCGCGAGCACACGGTATTAAATACCTCACGGACGAAGTTTCTTTCTCTCTCACTCTCATGCGTTGGACCTTGCGGTTCAATGCCCTCGCGCTGGCAGTCAAGACCAAGGCGATGTTTACCGAAATCCGCCGGTTGAAGTTACCCGATTATTGTTATTTTTAATAACGATAGAATTAGAGGTCGCGAATCCAGGGGCGTCGCTATGTGCGATATCGCCCGATCCTCTTCCCGAAATGTACTTTTTTAAACAAACTTTAAAAATTATCTAATTCGAAATATTTACTATGATTCTCGTATATTATACTTTATTTAGTATAGGTAAGTCGTATATTAAAATTTACATATATGACTATTTAACGTCCGGGTCTGAACTAACGTCTGAAGATTCGCGAAACTATCATATGGTAGGATTACGATGTCCCACGAGAGGGGACAGTCGAGTGCAAAGGGCTAGATGATAATATTTGTATGTTGGAGAAAATTCTATTCAGTAGTTCTGTAAATTTGAAACCAAGTCTGAAATCATAACTTCTTGCGAGCAATGTTTTGAAACTAGTTGCTATGGTATATGTACAGTGTATCATCATTTTCTGCATTCGTCATTATTTTAGATGTTTTAGTTTGTTTTCAGGTTCTAATTCTTCTGTGCTGCTTTACATTTTTTTCGTTTTAGTAAATAATCTTTTTGGGGCAGTCTTTTTTTCTGATGCGATATTCGTATACTTTCTCTGAAGTGTCTTTTTTAGGGTGATTATAAAATGTTACGCAAATGCCTTGATGTCTGGAAGATTTTTATTTACCTGATACGTATTAGATCTACCTGTAGCTAAAAAACAATTTGTCATCTTACGTCGTTAGCAAATTGAACATATATATATATATTAGATTTAAATTTTCTATGTAAACTTTTTAATAAAATAAGATAGAAGTCTTATGATTGTATTAGTAAAATTATAAATAAATTTGAGAACATGAATTATGGTGTATAAAGTATAAATATACAAAATTATTCGAATGCACAAATAATTTTGAAGATTTGATGCTAAGTTCTGATTAATCCTTCTTTAGCACGAATAGTATGATTTAATGTGTGGATTGCTTGTGAATACGTGAATACTGAATGTGAAGACACGTTTGTACTGTGATCGAGTGAATTCTGTATGACATACGTATGATTTCGAAACGCGGTACGAATAAAGTGCGTTTGTGTTGTGATTACGGAGGCCCGTTGTACTGAGAATTGTGAATTGTTAAAACGCGGCGCCGAAGTGACTCGGTTTTATATGGAGGAGTTCGACTGGTCACTCCTCCATACCTCAAGACGATACGCTAATTGGTTAAAGTCAAAAAGTCAAGACTCCAATCAGCGTATGCCCTGACTGCCACCAACCCCAGTTCTTGTGCCCTTAGCACGCGTTTCGAGAACGAGGGTGGGGTGAGCCACTCGGAGCGGGAAGGTTTCCCGAATTTCGGCAACGAAGGGGAAAGTTCTTCCGGGCCCGTGTACCTCTCGCATGTGGGTACCGGCTGGGCGCCGGGCCTTTCGGAAGTCCCTTATTTATGACACGCTCTTGGCTATTGAGGAATTACGGTGACTCGAAATTAAACTATTGTCCCTCTACGGACGTTAAGAGGGTTCGAAAAAAGGCAAAAAGGCTAAAACTGCTTAATCCTCAAAAATAGCATTACCGGCACGTTCGTGTCATAAATGCCGATGGAAAGCTTCCCGCTGCTGTTCCGTTAGGACGGAACATGCTCCCCCCGTTGATAGACCGATGTGTCTATCAATTATTATATTAACTTATGACCGAGAGTTAATACTAAATATGTTAGACGTATACTAGGTGCTACACTACTTATCGCTACGCAGTAGTGTCTTTAATTATCGATGACCGGGGGTTGAGCCGCTTGTCTCACGTTTCGCCTGAAGCTGCCTGCGGTAGTCCGGACGGTGACTACTCGGATGACTCCATCCTGCCTAGGGTACACCTGTTCGATGTGTCCGAACGCCGCTGGAGGGGAGGCAGGTGATTGTTCTTCAGGATGACCAAGGAACCTTCTTCGATCTCGTGATGACCTTGGACCAGTTGTTTCGATGTTGATGATGGTGGAGATCCTTGGTACCATCTGGTCCAGAAGTCTAATTCGAAGTTCTGGATAGATTGCCAATCCGACAGCTGATTGGCAGACGTTACGCCAGAGTCGATCTCTGGCAGGCTCGTCAATGTATTGCCGATTGAAACGTGCGTTGTACTTAACGCGGAAGGGATTCTGGGGTCGGAGGAAAGGGAGATCAAAGGTCGCGAATTCGATCCGGCCTCGATCGATCACCAATGCGTAGAATTGTCCGAACGACAACAATTCCTTGCCGATTGTCCCTTTTGAATGGTCGTTAAAGAAGCGTACCGTCGCTTCCCATGGACCGCCAAAGTTTGGCGACAGCGCGAGATTGATACACCACGTTAGGTGTTTGCATATGAGCCAAAACTGCACCTCATCGTTCCGACGAAGCTCTCGATAGAGCTGGGTTGATTTGCGACGTACTGCCCCTACGAAGTTTGTACCGTTATCCGAAGAGGAATTTCTGCGAATTCCTCGGCGTATCAAGAATCGTATCAAAGCTGCTATAAAGGGTTCAGTTTCCGTATCTTCTATTACTTCCAATCGAACGGTCTTGGTCGTAACGCGTGTGAATACTGTAACGTATACTTTCATTCGAGCTTGATTTCTGGATTTCCTTTGTTTGTTGTTAAGGGAGTCGCGATGATAGACTCCAGAATCAGAAAAGAGCCGGACCTTCGAAACGCGGGTCGCAGGTAAATTGCCAATCGTAAACCTGGCGGCGGCTTGATTTCGAAATTTCGTTCGTTTATGGTAAAGTGGATCACGATTATCAGCTTTAGAATTGGAATAGGGCTGAGCCTTCGAAACACGAGTCGCAGGTAGGTTGCCCGTTATAAACCTCGTGGCTGATGGATCCATTCTGAAGCAACTGACACGTCGACACGCGGTTTTGCATACGATATCTTGTCTGTAAATCGGCCAATGTTTCTGGTGAATGAGGGATGATGTGGTGTTGATATCCGCATGATGATATCCAACATGATGCTCTTGAATGATGAGCTCGATAATGTCATATCTTCTTGGCAGAAGAATAGGATGGTTTTGCTCGTCTGTTAAGTCAGAGGGTTGTAGACGACCTCTGACCCGCAAAATTCCATCCTTGTCTGAAAATGATCTCGATGAACGTAAATCTTCATCGGATGATGATTCCTGATGGACCCTAAGACTACGAATCTCCTGGTTGAAGTTGGATGCTTGCGTAATCTTCATGATTCGAACATCCACGTGTCGCCGTTCTTCAACCGGTAACTTCTGCGTTAATCGTTTATCCCCTTTGTGTCGATGGCAACAAACGATTATTCTTCGCAGTCGTTCGACGCATGAGAACCCTTGCCGTAGTTTACTGACCTGTGTAGAAATCGACAGAAAGCACTCGACTGGTCGTGCTTGTGGTACGTCCTTCTTACCTGTAGAATGAAAAGGTGGCCAATCTACCTCGTCCTTGGTAAACCACGGCGGGTTGTGAAGCCGCATGGCGTTGTTTCGAAATTGTTTCTCGTATAATCCCGAAAATAATCGTGGATCGTTTGATATCCACTGTCGCATGTGTGATCTTCCTAGCTGGAGCAATTGCGTTGCTTCTTCGCGTGCTCGCATCGCTCCTTCGTACGTGTCGACTCCAGTCAAACGGTCGTTCACATACGTGTCCCGTTTTTTCAAATTGACCACGATTGAATGTTTAATTCGCTTATCCTTTGCTGGTTGATGAACGCATCGGATCGCTGGACATGGAGTCGATGAGAATCCGGCTGTGATTCTCTTTTGCTCGGATCCGTTCATAATTCTGTTGTCGTCGCGCCACGGAATTTCTTGAAATCGACGATTCTTTGACTGAATGAAGAATTGTCGGTGCTCTTCTTCGTTGTCCCCGATGATTGTGTGTGCGGGTTTACGAAATCGAATGAGAGGAGATGCGAGATCATCTCGGATACTGGGACCTGAGATGAACGTGTCGTTTAAAGATGAACCGCTGTTGATCTTGGCCGATGCGTCCGGAGTGACCTGAACCTTCGTTGTGGCGCTTGAGGGTTTTATTACCGTGAAATGATGCGAATAAAATCCATCTGAATCGCCTCGTTCGTCCGTTCGTTCGTTGTGACCAAGATCTTTATCTTCGCTATTGTCTGATGTGCATTCGCGCTTCGATTCTGGTTCTCGATTGAATTCGCATTCGAGCAAAGGGTTAACCTTCGGTAGGTTGACCGGAAACGAAATCGGTGTCGAGGGCGGCTGCGCAGAATATGTGTTATCCCTGTGGTCATTCGCGAATGAGACCTCCCCCGCGGTAACTATTGCTGATGCATTCTTCACTGACTCGAGCAGCTGTGTCGCTTTCGCCAGGATTTTCTCAAAAATTTCCGACGTTGCATCGGTTTCCGCTGCGGTTTCTTCGAAATCGCCCATGTACTCGAGTTCGTAGTGATTTAAATTGTATGTGGCGAACAGATCTTGTATGCGCTCGATTCGCATGCGAAGCTTTATCCTTTCCGTTGGGCTGTCTTGATACTGATCGACGTATGACCCGACGGATTCGAGTTGGAGTTTGAGAGACCGTTGTCTCACTCTCAACCTTTTGATCTTCGCGGCATTGGCGTCGACCGAGCTCGTATTCGCGTCTGAGGCGTACATGATTTATCGAGGTTTGGGAACAAAAAATGGAATAACGACCGGCAATGTGTAATTGGACGAGCCTACCTTTATGACGGCTGCGTCTTGGATCGTTCTGGGTAGCGCTGTTGTTTGGACCCTGTCACGATTGGGTGCTGCTTCCTGAATTCTGATTCGACTGCACAGAATCCTGGTTGAGAATCCACCACGGCGATGAATTCTTCTGGTTGACGATTGCGTCCTGGCTGTGCGTTGCTGACTGACCCTGTTACGATCGGGTATTGCTTCCGGAATTCTGATTTGACTGCACAGAATCCCGGAAGTGACTTCTCCACGATGATGAATTCTTCGTGTTGGAGATGAAAACAGCCACACACTGACGACGATCTATTTGCGCACTTGCACAGTTCACAATCCGGGTTCGAAGGACCAAAATGTTTTGTCGCGTCCTCGAATGTCAGGATCGCGACTGTCGTCCGCCGCTCGTTAGCTTTAGACGACTAGTTTTTTGTAACGTATAAATGTCGACTGTACTAAACGTAGACGTATGCATCTCGAATCTGATTGACTGTTGTATGTGATCAAAGCGCGGTTTGTTGTGTGTTGAATGTATGAATGTCTGTATATCTGTTCCTGACTGTTGTAGATCTTGTATGACTGATCTCGTATGTATTCGTATACTGTATCGTATGAATGATGTAGCTATGAATTTTGATTACTGTGTCGTTAACTATCTGCCGAAGTGACTCAGTTTTATATGGAGGAGTTCGACTGGTCACTCCTCCATACCCCAAGACGATACGCTAATTGGTTGAAGTCTAAAATCAAGACTCCAATCAGCGTATGCCCTGAGTGCCCCCAACCCCCGTTCTTGTGCCTTTAGCACGCGTTTCGAGAACGAGGGTGGGGTGAGTCACTCGGAGCGGGAAGGTTTCCCGGATTTCGGCAACGAAGGGGAAACTTCTTCCGGGCCCGTGTACCTGTCGCATGTGGGTACCGGCTGGGCACGCTTCGGAAGTCCCTCATTTATGACACGCTCTTGGCTATTGAGGAATTACGGTGACTCGAAATTAAACTATTGTCCCTCTACGGACGTTAAGAGGGTTCGAAAAAAAAGGCTAAAACTGCTTAATCCTCAAAAATAGCATTACCGGCACGTTCGTGTCATAAATGCCGATGGAAAGCTTCCCGCTGCTGTTCCGTTAGGACGGAACAC
>JAOPTO010001121.1:0-28592 GCA_033822845.1 Tetrapedia diversipes
CTATGTACGCGTATATGCGTTTGTCAATTTTTCCGATTTCCCATTTAAAATAACACAATTGCTAATAGAGCGCCGTCCACGCGGAGCACTTCGACCGGGAGTATTTAGCACTCAAAGGGTTAACAATGGTAATAATGAAAAATTGATAAGTGTTGACATTTGTCCAAATTATGTGTCTCTACCAATTTGAGCGCGACGGTCACCGGTGACCACCACGTCACCTCCGCCAAGTTGAGTGGCGGTCACCGATAACCTCCGTGGCGTTCAACGTGTAAACCCTTTGCTATGGAAGCGTATATGCGTTTCTGACGAAAGCTACTCGTGTAAACTATATTCGCGTATATGCGTTTGTCAATTTTTCCGATCTCTCATTTAAAGTAATATAATTGTTAATAGAGAGCCGTCCACGCGGAGCACTTCGACCGGGAGTATTTAGCACTCAAAGGATTAACGATGGTAATAAAAAATTGACAAGTATTGACATTTGTCCAAATTATGTATTTATACCAATTTGAGCGCGACGGTCACTGGTGACCACTACGGCACCTCCGCCAAATTGAGTGACGGTCACCGATGACCTCCGTGGCGTTCAACGTGTTAACCTTTTGACTGCTATGGGCGCGTATATGCGTCTGACAAAAGCTACTCGCGTGGATTATGGACGCATATATGCGTTTGTCAATTTTTCCGATCTCCCATTTAGAGTAACACAATTGCAAATAGAGCGCCGTCCACGCGGAGTACTTCGACCGGGAGTATTTAGCACTCAAAGGGTTAACGATGGTAATAATAAAATGTTGACAAATATTGACATTTGTCCAAATTATGTATTTCTACCAATTTGAGCGCGACGGTCACCGGTGACCCCCGTAGCATTCAACGCGTTAATGATTTGCCCCCCTCTGGACTGAAGATAACTACATTTTGGATGGGTGTTGGATTACCTGTCAACAAATTTGGGATAAACGACGAAAATTTGAGAAGTATGACCACCTTAGCTGAAAGGTGTATTATGCTTGTTTGCGAATATATTTGGAAGTTGATTTTGCAATTTTATTTAGACCCGATGAAACATTCGGAAGCATTGTTCGGTCAATTCAGAAGCATCTATCCATACGAGTATCTCTTGAAGCCGTGCGCGAGCGAATGCCGCGGGTACTTCTTGTTGGCATCGAACGATAACGAAGTCACGAAATCTATAACAAAGTGAAACAAATTTTTAATTGCCTGAGATTTATTCTTTCGTTTCCCTTAATTTTTTTTTAATCAAAAATACTGTCTTCTCCATAGAATACCATCACTGGAGTGGAACACGGAAATCTTGGTTATGGTGAACAGTAATATTTCCAGCGATTCCGTTGTACTTGATCATTCCATGTACGGAATTGCAAATGTAGTTATTGTCTCTATGTCAGGAGTATGGAGACTGTCGGAGAACTACTTAAAACCACGAGTTTTCATTCAAGTCGACAGGTATTAAATGTCATTAACACTTAGCCTATCGAATGGGGACATCTCCCATTTTTTCCTTGACAAAGCAGTGCCATTGATTTTATTCACTTTTGTTATTAGTTGGTCCTAAGCTGATGTTGAATTTATTAAAAATTGTATTTTGGAAAATTAATGAACAGTACTAATTCAAGACTAACTGATAACCAAAGCAAGTAGAATCAATCGCAGCGCTCCAAAATGAGAAATCTCCCCATTCGGTCGGCTAAGTGTTAACACGTTGAGCTCGGCGACGGTCCCTGGGGACCGGCACTAGAATTTTCGTTTGGCTGGCATCGGTCCGTCTAATGAATTATCATCTTCTGATGATGACAACCGTACTACTCTGCGACGTTTGGAAGATAAAAATATTTCACTTGACGTGTCACTATCTTCTTCTCTTTCCGACATATTCAATGTTACGAGCAATAACTATTTTCAAAACTAAACTCAACTTTCTTTTTACGAACAATCTGTACACTTCGGTAGGTCTTTTCCAATTGATCGCCTCTCGAAGGTACGTACGTGACCTTTTTATACATCATACGAAAATATAGTGAACAGAATCACACCAGTACACCTAAAACGCGCGTCGAAATTAGCGCAACAAAGAATAATTCCTTATCTCTCAGCGATACCCTACAAATTTGTATCGCTCGCCGGCTGAACGGAAAGGACAGCAAAGTCGGCGCCGGGCTCAACGTGTTAAGAAACGAAAAATTAACATGGAATTGTAAACTTTGTATTTTTATCGTCGCTGTTCTTTTTTCTTTATCTCAATTGAAACGCAAAGACACCAGGAAACGAGCACGCGCAAGCAGAACATCAATTTGCGCGGTAGAGAGATACAAGTTAGCAGCATCTATCAACCGCCAATGACGTACCTAAATCATACTGTCGTGAAAACGATCGATGGCGAGCAAGCGGAAGTGTATGCAATGGACACCGGTAAATAATTGTAGGACCCGACTTCCTTCGACGAAACGTGAAATATAAGTACGTTTTTAAAAACACAGTGTACGATTGGGACGGTATCGAGATGCATCTGTTCTTGATCTTAGCGGAGAAATTGAATTTCACATGGACGATAAGGAAGCCTGACGGAAATTACACGTAAATATGTATATGTTGATCAAATTTATATTTATTATTCACTGTAATACACTGTAATGCAATTCTATTTCATCGAAATACAACTAATATAAATGACATGACAAAATAATATAAATGTAAATAATGAAAATTTAACGGTAAAAGGATTCTTAAAGTGTCGAGAACCGTATTTATTATAAAAATAATTATTAAGATAACCGATATTTTAATAAATTTTAATAAAATGTAAGACTTAACTACAGCAATACACCACTTTGCGTCGGGGTTACGTTCCAAAAAAACACGACGCAAATTGAAACGATGCAAAGTGAATTAAGATTTTTTATAGCAAACCATGTAAAGATCGAAGATTGAAACTGAACTCTGAAATTATCAAAACAAAGTGAAAATAAAACTGTATTAAAATTACGTTGATTTTCGGTTAGAAGAGGAATTACCGAGTTTTTTTGGCATGGCGCAATTAGAAACAAAAGTAGAGCCATCTGTTAGAAAACAAGAAAAAAAATTCAAGACTCGAATCCAAAACAACGCAACCTCGAAAACCTAACGATGCGCAATGAAAATTAGTACTAATTGAGCAGCGACGCAACATCGAAAAAACGCAAAACGAAACGACGCAACGCGAGGTATTGGTGTATTTGTTAAATTTCGACAGTCTCTCTATTTTTATATTGTTTATTTTCACTTCTCAGGTTGTTCATTTACATGTTTCAATTAACTTTTTTTCCACGAGACACAACAAATTTGGATTACTTAAAACTGATCGCGAGAATCATTCTGAAAATTACCATTAAAGTTATTTTTTACACAGATACGGTAAACGAGTTAACGAAACAGTTTGGAAAGGCGGTATGATACAGATGTTAACCGATCACAAGGTAATTAATCGTGCCTGCTTAAAAATTAATTAAAACGATCCTCTCACATTTATCGTGTACCTCGTCTTTAGGTAGATATGGCGTTTGGTAGCATTTGGGTGACATACGACCAGAACACATTCGTGCAACTCTCCGAACCTTGGTACCAAGTGTTCATCACCTTTCTGGTGCCTCGTCCACGTCGAACCACCAGCTTCTGGGCGCTCACTAAACCGTTCTCGAAACAGATTTGGTATTTGCTCGTGTCCGCCCTGCTTCTGCACAGCGTGTACACCTACGTTCGTGCCTGGATCGATCCTCACTTTCCAAAACGTAAAGCATCTTCAAAACATTGCTCTCGCTAAAACTCAAACCCAACTTGAACGTCTGTCGAACCTCATTGCAGTAGAGTAGGACTTCCCAAACATTTATTATCTGAACATTCTATCTCAATATTCTATTACCTGAATAAAGTATCGTGTAAGTAACACTAGGTTTATGAGACCCGTCGATTTGACGAGTTTCAGAATTTGTGAGCAATTACTAATAAACTTTTGTGAGCAATTACTAATAAACTTTTGTGATCAATTACTAATAAACTTTTGTGATCAATTACTAATAAACTTTTGTGATCAATTACTAATAAACTTTTGTGAGCAATTACTAAATAACTTTTGTGATCAATTACTAATAAACTTTTGTGAGCAATTACTAATAAATTTTTGTGAGCAATTACTAATAAACTTTTGTGATCAATTACTAGTAAACTTTTGTGAGCAATTACTAATAAATTTTTGTGAGCAATTACTAATAAACTTTTGTGATCAATTAGTAATAAACTTTTGTGATCAATTACTAATAAACTTTTGTGAGCAATTACTAATAAACTTTTGTGAGCAATTACTAATAAACTTTTGTGATCAATTACTAATAAACTCTTGTGAGCAATTACTAATAAATGGTAAGAACAATTACTATTATTCTTAGCAATTTTTGTTGACTGTTATTGACGGAGAGACACAAGTACAGTTTATCTTCTCAGCTCTGAAATTTCAAATTCTGTATGATATATATCTATTTCTTAATATATGTATATTAGAAATAGATGTACAAGAAATGTCTGTAAATCTAGTGTTAATACATCTTTATTTCCGAAAATTATGAAATCTTACAGTGAATAAAATAAAACAGTATACATAAATATTTAAAAAAACCATTAACCTTCTTAATAGCTATTTAAATAAATTAAGTTTAGCATAGAAAATCATGATTATTCTGTTACTCGAAAATTCTTTTGTTTCATCAGAGACTGTACCGTAACAACTTTATTAACGCTCACTTTCTAGGATTTCGAAGTTTCTCGATCACCCTTATCGATCTGATCGGCTGTCTACTGAGCAGCTCGGTGCCGAAAACCATCGCAGCTAATAAACTGCAGGTACTTCTGTGGAGGACCGCTGGTTGGTTGATAATTAGTGCTTATTGCAGTAGCCTGGCGGCCAGATTGTCAAGCTTGGATTACAAGAGCAGGTAGTTGGAGAGTTGAAAACTTTCGAACGTTTAAACGGATACGTTTACAATGTGTCATTTAGGGTCGATACCGTTGAACAATTTCTGCGAACGAACCTGACGTGGGGAGAAGTTGGCCAAGAACCGCCGTTCGGTGACTATTTCGACCTCACGGTATGTCGTGTACAGATATTATTAATAAATACAGTTAACCCGTTGACATACAACGACGACCGGGAGACGTCAATCATTTCACGTGTCTTTGTAGACTTTGACGTCTGGGAGACGTCAAGATGTTTTGAAATGTTTCATACTTTTTACTAATTTTTATTTTGTAATGTTACTTAATTATCCATTAACATTATACATGAACCTTTGAGCGCTGAATACTCTTGGCCTAACAAGGGAAGGATCCCAACTGTACCACACCGATTTCAATGATCTTTCATAGGATGATAGAGTACATATTGTTAAGTATGTTTGCTAAATATTAGCCGTAGTTACTTGATAGTTTTAAAGATATAATTGATTAAAGGTACATACCTCGTGAAGTGTTATGATTGTATGTCATTAGTTACAGAGCTACGATGTCAAAATGAAATATTGTGCGACTTATAAGCAGAAAGTTTCCATGATCGAATCCCAATTCACTAAAGTTCTTTTTATTCTTTTTCGTTGTCTTTTTTTCTTTTCTGTCCCACTACTATTTCACTGCGATGAAACTGTAGAGCTAGACACATAGATAACATACAAATTAAAAAATATTCTGCAATAAACAAGCTTTTGTTCTCTAATCCTGATTCGGAATAACTTTCGATTTGTATTTTTTTTACATCTACGATAACTATCATTCTAATAGTCAACTCATCATGCGCAGTGTCACCACAATGAAGTAATAGTGACTAAAGAGAGAAAGAAAAAAGAAAATTAAATATAAAAAATATTTACATGACGGGGGGATTCGATCGTCGAATTTCCGATTCACAATACATACAACCTGTCGCTTCGCCACTGTTCAATTTCGATTATAGATTCATAATCATGGTACATCAATACATATATATCTTTAATTGTTTATATCTTTAAAACTACCAGGTAACTTTGGCTAATATTTGGCAGACATACTTAACAATATGTACTCTATCATCTTATGAAAGATCGTTGAAATCCGGGTGGTACAGTTGGGGTCCTCCCCTTGTAAGTGCTTCGAAGGAACGACGCGCTATCGCTGGAAACGGAGTACTGTTACTCGTACACTGACAATTGCATTGCAGTAAGCGAAAGATTTCCGACGCATATTTTCGTCGATGGTCCCTACGAACAGCTTCCGTCAGACCCATAGCACTCAAAAGGTTAAATGTTATACAGGGTGTTCGGACAGCCCTGGGCTTAAATTGAAAGAGTAACTCCCTGAGACATTCTAAGACGAAAATCAAGAGTAACGATTTTGCGTTTGAGGCTTTGTTTACGAGTTATAACTAGTTAAAGATATCGTTTAATCCGGACCGTTCGACGCTTGAGAGCGGGTAACCGAGGCAACTCGGTCGGTAACGTCGCTGAGTCCACAATGGAGAGAGGTCCCGCTCTCAGGCGTCGAACGGTCCGGACTAACCGATTTTTTTAACTAGTTATAACTCGTAAACAAAGCCTCAAACGCTAAATCGTTACTCTTGATTTTCGTCTTAGAATGTCTCAGGGAGTTACTCTTTCAATTTACGCCCAGGGCTGTCCGAACACCCTGTATAGCAATGCAAATTTCAAAATAAAATGTTCTATTTCTAAGCTTGTACACAATCGATTAATTTGAGCCAAATTAAATGGTATTTTTCAGACCCATTCCGTTTGATTGATTCAATTAAAATTATTCTTGACTAACACAAAATTGTAACCGATAACCGTACTGATCTTTTCAGAATTCCTAGTTATTTCAACTTTTTGCACTCGAGAAATAACCCTTTGTCGTCCAATACTACCAACTTCAAAAATTAAGTGTAAAATATTTACTACAATCTGTTCATATTAAATTTTATCTAGTTTAACTAATTAATACATACATTATTTTTAATCTACGTACAATCAAAATTTACGTACATCACTGTTTAGTCCCTTGCGTTTGAGAATTCGCGAAACTGACCAACAGTCATCAGTTTAGTGCAAATGATTAAGTTAATTCTTGTAGGATCCGTATTCAGCTCAGTTGCCGAGCAGATACAGGCACTTAGAGAACAGCACGCAATCGAAGGAGTTCATCAAGCAAGGCAATTACGCGATACTCGGCAAGATCATGGACACGTGCTTCTTTCCGCACGAGTACGTGTCAAATGAAGACCTTAAGGTACATACATAACTTGATATTAAATCTGACGCGCATCCTGGACACCAACACCTTAATTAAATTCCAATCGATCGCAGAATTACAGAATGATGAAGCAGTCAGTGGGACATTACTACACAGCGTTCGCGGTTCAACCGTGGCTCCTGAAACCGGTGAACAGGGTAACAAGCAATAAACAATAATTCTAACAATTTATTTTCGCATTGATTTTTGGGAATTTTATCAGTATCTTATGATTGATCTTTGGAAATACTTACAATAAGCAATAAACTAAAGTAATATTGAATCAGGAACAATTGGAAAACTCCTAACCATAAATATTGGTATATAAACATAACAGTAAACGTATAGTTTGCAATTTACTTGTTTTGGAATCATAACATGCTGTGAACTTTTTGTACGAAAGTGTATCATATGAAAATTTCGTTACACATAAAAGATAAATAAACGTGTACTGTGAATTACACTGTATAACTCTTCGATGCTAACTCAAAGTCATATGATTCCGTGTGAAATACACCAGTATGATGAGATACATATCATATCCGACAGTATTTAGTGTCGATAAATTGGAAACTGATATACCGACATTTTAATGCGTATGTCTGTTACCTTATACAACTCATAATTTTACCTATTATGCAAATTATATTGACTATAAACATGTGATTCAAAATTCAATTTTTGTTAAGGATAATTTAGTACAAATTAAAATGTCGGTATATCGACTACCAATTTACCGACAACAAATAAATGCAATAAATTGACTAACAGATGCCTCTTCATGTCAATCCAATTCACATAGCACTTCCCTCATGCATTTTTAATGACAGTATGAAAAGAAAACAGCATAACCGTAACCACTATGCATATAAATCTCATTACTACTCGTGCGTTTGTACAACTCTTTTCATTCGTTCCTTTTACCTTTGCAGATAATGCTATGGTTGAAAGAGACTGGTATCATTATTTGGCATTTACGCGATGTCATTCGCAGACGAGATAGCTATAATCTTCGCGAAGTCCTTGTTGAACATGACGGATACGACGGAAGCGTACAAGTTCTCGGATTGACACCGCTTGGCGCTGGATTCTCTCTGCTGATTGTTGGCTCGTCAATAGCGACACTCGTGTTCTATTTGGAACTGAAACGTGCCGCCAGATCGGTCTCCGTTCGCAAGCTCCGGGATACTGAAAGAAAACATGGTTCCAGAAACAAAACGGACGATGCGAAATCTGGATCCTCCAAGAGTTCTGGGTTCTTTCAAGAATTCATCCCGTAATTCAAATGAGAGTTTCTTAATTTTGTATTTTTAGCAAATGACAAAATCTCTGTTTTCCTTATTATTTGAGTGTTTTGAATGTATAACCGTGTTGAATAGAAATCTCTTATCCTAAGAAAGTGATGCGCTGGAACGTTGAAATCGATGCTGTTGGTGAAACAGTAATATTGCCGAAACAATTTATACACAGAAGGATATGAAATTTCAGAAATTTTAACGGAAACATTTCATTTATCTTATCTACGTATCACTAGTCATCAATGATGATTGGTGGAAAGTTTTGATAAAAGTCGTGACCAGCATTGTTGTTGTGCCGCTAATTACTTTTTGATGACTAGAACATTTGGTATTTAGAAGTTATGAACAGAGTACCCCAAGCAAACCGGTCTCAGCATTTTCCAACATTCCTCGTTGAGCTGCCGTTCAAGGAACACTATCTGGCTCACCTCGCATCATGTCCGCGGTACAGTGACTGTAGATATAATATTCAATTGCACATCAACTGGCAGTGCAGCACGCAACACAGAGAATCGGTATTTGTAAGTGGATTTAATGGCAGTTGCTTGAACACGAGCACAGTCGGTTCGCGTACGCGTCATGACTCGGAACAAGCGATTCCTTTCATTGCCACTGAAATTTGTCAGAAGGAATTACAACGTTCGCCTTTATGATACAGGTAAATAGAAAGAAAAATCTTGACGAATCATCGGAAGAGAAGGAGAGGGGAAAGTGCCACGGGCAATCACATTTGACTGAGAAGTTGTACGATTAGGAAGTCAGTGTTATTCCAGACATAGTGACCTAGTGTTTTGTGTTTTATAAAGACCATTTTATTTAGCAAGAAACAATGCCGCGGGAAAAACATATTGATGACGGTAAGTTTTTGTTTACATTCTTGATCCTCTGACCTATACTATATACAGTGTTGGTCTTAAAAATATCCGGCCATCTTTCGTCATTTTATGCAATCTTCTGCACTTGTAAGCTGACTGTCAATCACCAAATGATATTTTTCCACATTCTCACACGCGAAGAGTTAAACAGTTATATGTATACATATGTAAATAGTAAATTACTCAACTAAGTCGAATGAAGTTTAATATAAACAAATATTAGTAATCTCCTTTAAGTAAATCTTTGAAATTAGTGTTATTGAATGTCTAATAATAAGAGTAATCTTCCGTAAAGAGTTAAAGAAATTTTATGTAAAACTATAGATCCGCAAATAAGAAATTGTAAACGTTTAAAAACTGTGTTTAAAAACGTAGCAGTATAAAGTAATAAATATCGGTTAAAAATAAGTTTTGCCTCAAACTTTCACTCGCAAACTTTACCATTTTACACGAATTCGCTTGACACATAAGGGGACCCGATACTTTTGGGACCAACTTATGTGGTTCAGTATACTCTTTTCTCACACATCTGCCCTACACGTGTATGTATGACCTACATTACGTTCGAAATCAGAGACTACGTTCTAGAGGACAGCTTTTGTTTACATTTTCTCGTAGATAGTTTTGATAAACTTGTTTACAAAATACTGTTTTTTACTGACAAAAAATAAAATTAACGATAGATGTGTTATTTTGTAAACGAATTTTTGTTAAATATATACGTCCTGTTTTCGTACATCGATTAAATGATATCGTGTTTGGTATCATTTTAATAAGAAAAATATCAAAAAGTTATCCGTGAATGTTTCATAATAATGGAAAGGAAAATAAAAAATTTGTATTGTTGCATTTGTGTTATTTTACCGAAAATCTAAACCTGACTCGTGTTGCAATATTCTTACATTCTTTACGTCCTTACGTAGTGAGGATAAGTAGTAAGGCTAAAATTTTTACCTTTATCATAGAGATAATTTTTGCCTTTAACGAGACTTTACTGTAACGCTTTCTTGTTTTAAATTTACATACCTAATTTTAAGAATACACATGTACATGCAAGTACATATCGCCACTTTACAACATATAATTAGAGTTGTTGATCAGCAGTATGTAATTATATTATGTAATAAAATTACATCATGTGACTGACATGTGTAATAAAATTTTAAGGGCGGAGTGGATAAAAACATGCAAGCCTGATTGTTTATAGCCTCTATAGGTACACCTTGTTTAACACAATTATAAAAATAAAGTACACGTATTTTCATAACGATAATTAACATCAACGTTCATTGTTGTTAGTTCAAACATCAACGGTAGACGAGCATTTCCAACTGATCCTAGACGACAGAACTACCATCGATTCAGAGTTCCGGAAAGTAACGTCGGACGACCTGCCCGAATGGTACGACGAAAGGTTGTTCAAGATGTGAGTACAAAGAGGAGCGATACAAACAACCATCGCTCTCGAAGCTTAAGATTTCAATTGTGTTGGTGAAAGAGGGACGTGCAAGTAATCGACCAATATTTCAATTTTAGAGGTCAGAAATATTATATGGATAATATGCTAGCATTTGGGACCGCAAATGTAGCAGGTCTAATATCGATATTGTCTGTTCCAGAGATACTGGAGGTAATAACCTGTTTACCCTTTTCTAAATTCAATCTCCAATTCCCCAAATTGATAACAGAAAAGAAATCATTCGAGAAAATTTCTGAAAAACATAAATATTATTTTTACACACGAACAAAACATTCCCACCCTCTGTCCCCAAGACTTTGACAGAATAGCTGCAGTATTTTGTACAGTAATGCTTGGATAACTGCTAGTCATTTTTGCTTGAATAAATGAAAGATTGTCGTCTTCGCTCTTAAGTGGAGTTTTTCCGAGATACTTGAAGCTCAACATCGAGTGGACCACGAATAATGTAATCTAATCCAGGTTTGAATATCGGCAAGATAATACATATCCAGAGATAATTTTGTATTATGATTATTTTTTATTCTTTTATCAACATCTTTGTGAAATTTTTCTGACTGAAATGAGACCAAACACGTTACAATTTAAATGTTTGGTTCAAGCCTCTGTTCAAGTCTTTTTCAGAACTGAAACTCGACCATACTTTCTTAACTGCTGCCCCGTGTTATTATTCGCTTGTCCAAGCATTGCTGTACTTGTAAAAAGTCACTGTAAAGACCAAAACAAATTCAAAAAGCTGTTTTACTTCACTCAGGTGCTTATACACACGAAACAAAGCAGCACGATATGCTTATCGTATAAAAGGTACACAATAACGTTATTGCTTATATTCGCGCTGTTTTCCACGAATATATCCGACCCGTGTTCGAAGTGAGTTTTTAAATGTTCTATTAAACACATATCCTGTGAAAACGTTTGTTGAAGCTGATTATGCAAAATCCGAAGGTGGTTCAAAGCGTTGAACGTGATTCGATGGAAACATGCAACCGCCAGTAAAAAATGCATTAAAGAGGGCCTCCATGGGATATACCAGAAGGACATGGCGATTACGCAATTCGGTTTCATAGGATTCATCTTTGTGTGCCCCGAGAAATTGGGGCTGATGCATGGTACGGCAGAACAGAGATCAGGTTTCCATCATTTCTGGCGCGTCACGGCACGCTTGTTGGGTATCACAGATAGGTAATGGACGATACTGCCCTCTTAAGTTAAAATATCCTATTTCGCAGTTTTCATTCTTTAAGATGCAGAAGTGTCAGCTTTAGCGTCCGCATTTTTTCGGTCATTTTAGCATTCGTACTGTTCCCATCATTTATTTGGAAGCAGAGAGTACATATAGAAAAGGTGTAGTAGAGTAAAAATTCCCATAAACATGTTAATTTCTGAATATCCGATTAATCTTTTACACAGTTACTCCTATTAAAAAATTTATATAGCTTAGAGGCCAGAAGAGATGAGATCATTAAGATCAACGTGATCCTTAAGTATTGAAAAAAACCGTTCATTTTATTAATTTCTATTTGAATAAATGAAGTTCAATGTTAAAGGAAGCGATTGTTTTGTTATCTGAAAATTACATTATCCCATCATTTTGTCTCTCTATTAGTTCGAACACGGGAGCCTCTACTGTATAATAAATCTGAAAAAGCAAACTTGAAATTTTTATTTAGGACAACTCATACAATGCTTTTAATTATCGAATTTTTTTTAGGATGAATATTTGTAGAAAGACAGTAGAGGAAACGACAGAACTGTGCACAAGGATTGCTTATGAGATATTGGCAAAACATTTGGACGATTCACTTCCTGAATTTGTAAATTTATCTTTGAATACGATAACTTCGTTTTGGTACATCGATCCATCGATCGACGCAAGCGCCTTCTTATCCTTCACGTATGAAATAACGGGAGCAAAATGTTAGTGTAAAAAACATTACTTTTTATGTCTTCTCTTTCTAATTTATTTGAGTAACAGTGCTCATTTATTTTTAGATAAAGAACCTCTTAGATGGTACTCTTACTTAAACCTGAAACGGCTGGAATGGGTGTTGTACTTATGTGGTAAGTATGTATTTGAAATAAAAGAAACACATATGTATTTGCAATCTATGTGTGTACTTAGAAATCACTAAATAGTGACCAAAATTATATGTGAAAAAATTTCTTGTACATTTTTATTTAGTAAATCTATTTTTTGTTTATAGATGTTTCTTACATTGGTTGGGTAGTGAGAACAACATATAATATCATATTAAGTCTATATTACGGATTACTCGAATACTATCCTATAGGAGGTTGGTTAGGATTTGGTAAAGAACACTCAAAGATCTGTTTGTATCCAAATATATGATAATACTATTTATATAGTAAACATTTTAAATGCAACAAGGAATAAATAAACAATTTATAGGTTAATAAATAAACACCGAGTAATCGATAAATACATATGGTTAAAGTAGCTGATTAAAATTGCTCGTTTATTTGAATTATAAATTAAACATGACTTAAATCGCGATAATTATTTTACCTCTTTCACTTCATTATGAAATGCAGTAAAGACTTGTATTACCTTTGGTCGATATCAATGAAGTCACTGGATGAAACGTATATTAATGAATCTGATCACTAGAGTTCGCTGTATGTCACATAACATTAATTAAGTGTATAAAGGGGATATGTACGATTGATTAGAAATCATAAATTCATAGCTTATTTAGTCTGAAATAAAATAATTACTAAACGTCATAAAAATTACTTAATCATAACGTAAGAATTACGAATCACTACCTGCTCAATTTATAGTTATGGAATACCCCTGAAAACTAAAGGTGACATTCATAGTAGAAAACAAGGAACGATAAATGCATTCCAAAAATGTGCATACTTAAGCTATAGTACAACTTTAACGACGATATATTAATAAACGTATTGTTTATAACATCTGAAATAAATAAAGTATAATTAAGATTTTAACAATCGACGCATTAACGACATCTTTATTGTTTCTGATATCTTAATCATTAAACGCATCTCATAAATCGTCCGATGGCTTTTTACTTCAGAAACCTATCAATCTGCCAGTCGATCAGTCAATCGAATCAAGCACTTTCAAGCTATTTCCTCTTCCCCGTTCCCGATTCTGTACCTGTCAAAAATTGGTCATTCTATCCCCTGGCGAGCCTATTCCGATATCCCTGTCCGGTACTGGCGATAATTATCAGTCGCAATTTGTCTGGCACTGTTCCTCCGTTCTACTCCATCCACGAACACACCGCTCGAATCTCTCTACTCCAGCACGCATTCATCCATTCGGTGTACCATTAGCCCATCTCTCACCGCACAACGTCAGTCCACCCTCTCTTTCCCTCTCCCTCATTTCCATTTCTTCCTTCTCCGACCACAGGATCGCAGGATCATTTTTTACGCGAGTCGCGTGATTCCATGCTCGCCGCATCGAAGATGCGAGCTGGTTAGGGACTCGCGTGAGAAGCAGTGAGCCGCCTCTGCTCGCACACACAGAAACGCACACTTTCGTGAGCACCGCGTCAGAACACGGTGGCGCGCGCGTGCGCTCGCGTGCACTAACACGAAATTGTAGAACGTACACTACGAAACGCACACCTGCTCGTTCCCCCGTATATACACGGAGGAACGAAGGCGTATGTAACACGGGTCCCAAGTACATAATACACAGCCATATATCCTTCTGTCCCGTAGCTACTCTCCCTCGACCCTGTCGCCTCTCTTCACGGGTTCCTCTCCTCATTCCTTGGCTCACCGGCCCTTCCCTTCCCCCATCCCTCTTCGCAACGCCGCAGCTAGCGATCTCCCCCACCTCCCCTCTGTTCCACGACCGTCAGGCGTCTCCGCGCGCCATCGAGTCCTCCTCATTCCCCCTGCCACCGGCTTGCACGACCTAAACGAGATGACTCGTTGCGAGGACAGAGAAGCGGCGTCAGAGGAGACGCTAGCGCTGCTGTTGCCGCTGCTGAAGGAGAAGGAAGATGAGAAAGCAGAGGAAAGGAGGAGGAGGGTAGGTATCAGAGGCCGTCCAGAGAAGAGAAAGAAGATGGCCCTGCGGCCCTCGTGTTGCACAAAGAGATCCGCGAGAGCGAGCGTCCGCCTCTAAAGCTCGATCCATACACGCAGTTACGGTAACGCGGCTCCTTACCTCAAAATCGTTTTGCACCGCTGTAAATTGCAACCCATCGCTACCACCATCATCCTCGACACCGCAGTCTGGTATCGTTTCTTCCTCTTTTCAAGCTTCATGGGAGTAGAAATCTGCGTTGTCGCGAGTTTTGTGTGTGATTTAAATTATTATCATTTTCCGTATTTGGATACGTTTTAGCAATAGAAAACATTACTTTGTAGGTAGACATTTAAAGACGAAAATGCGATAATTTTAAGTACGTAGTTCAACGATTTAACAGGATTCCATGAGTCGACTGATCAACAGAGATTGCATCTGTCTTTCTATGCTCAGTTCGTTTTGTGAATGTATTCCGCTAGCTTTCATGGATACATATGTACACACACACACACACTTTCTCCATAAAGTAGATGAAATATTATCATGTATCGTATTACAATGTTACCCTACATCGATATACAGCCGCGATGCAGGAGAGTTCCATGGAACGAACACATGTTCCAAGGTGTTTCGCGATTCGAAGGTGAACTCTAAAGTATACAGGGGATTCCCCTTGAAACTAGGAAGAGGCACCCGAGAACTATGTCAAGGTTACAATAAATATATTCATGTCTCCTGCGAAGAGATCAATCTCCGTTAATCTTTCAAGCAATTTCACTATTTCTGTGTTACGTAATAACCGGGCGTCACAGAGATGTACTTACAGTTCATCGTACTCTCGAATACATCTTCGGAAGTTATCAAATCTTAATGCCTACTTATTCCCGAAAATATTTACCTTCCGCCCGGCTACCATAAATCCCGTATTTACGAGCCCCACGGACGGAGAAGTTCCCCTGTAAATATGCATACATATGCATATAAGCGTATCCATAGAAAAATACTTGAGCTAGTATATTCTATATATATATATACATATAGGTATATGTCTCTACACAGAGAGCCTGCACGCATTCTCGTGTGCTTATATAAATCACAGGGATCTCATTCTTCCGGTACGCTCCTCTTGATCTTACTGCTTGAAAACTAGCGAAAATTATGTACCGGCAGGCTGGTCGCAGGAGGTTTGTGCAGAAGCTATTTACGAGACGTTATCTCGCGCAGGTGTCTGGCTGCGGTGAAGGCGATCGCGCGCACGACAGAAATTCACGTAGTCGGTAAGAGGAGAACGTTCGTTAGGCTTTCACGAGTTAAGCTAGATAGCCACGGGCATTGCGTACGATCTCCGGCGCGTATCGCATCCACACGGACGACGTGCCTTTTTTCCCTTCCTCTCTCGCTTCCTCCTCCCTCTCCGCCCCTTTGCCGTCACCCTCTTTCCACCCATCCGCGCTGCTCCCTAACCGCCCCTTCCCGCCAATCCGGTATCCCTTCCATCGTCTTATAGCATCGAAGAACCCCTCTGTTCCCTTTCACCCTCACAACGTGTCCTTGCTCACTCTCTCTCTTTCTTTCTTTCTCCTTTTCCTTGTCTTCTTTCTTTACGCGTCGTGGTTCGCGAGGTACGCGACCGAACCAACAACTCTCCTCTCTTTCTCTGGATGGGAAACGACTGTCCTCCGATACTTTCGAGTCGGCGCAACGACGACGCTGAACACCGACGACGAAGTGCGAGCACTCGTATATAGCTAGCAAACGGGGGAAAGAAAGACGAGGGAACTTTCTTCAGGCTGCCGTGCATACTCTCTATCTTTCTCTGTCTCCGGATTCTGCAATTTTCCATGCGTTCGCATTAGAATCGTGCGTTTTATGAATTACGTAATCGAAACATAGATTACCGACCGATACTATATTATCGATCTACTCGTTAATCGGTAATCAAGCGTCGATTATGCTTAACGACTGTATCAAAATGTCTCTCTGCATACTTATTGGCGTGCGTTGTTACGTAACCGAAATAATACGAATATTTGCGCGCGCTATTAATACAACCGACAAATTCTTGGTCACTTAGAGTCACGCCAGCGTTTTCCATCGGCGTGAGCTCACGTGTATCCATCTGGGTTGCTGTTTTAACGGATCCGCATTGGCAACGTGGAAGCGTAACCTAAAAGGGACCGGAGAGCATTTTCTCTTTCTTCGGATAAGAGATGAGCGTCCGCCAATGCTTTCGAGTCGGCGCAGCGCTGACGACGATGACAAAGTGCGAGCAGTTGTAATGAGTTTCTTCAAAGTCCCTCTATTTCCGAGATTACATCGGAAGGGAGGGATGTGTAGTTGAATTCGTTGCACGCCCGTCAGCTTTTTTTTTCTCCCGCTTCTCTCCCTACCTCGCGTCTCCACTTGAGTAAGATGTAAATAAGGAAACATTATTACGCGATACAACTAATTGCATATTACGATAGCTAACGTGGAAACGCATAATGCACCGACTACAGTGACGTTGGCGGGATAACGCACGTGGATGATAGTGATTTGGTAATTGTATATCGGTGATCTAATTGCGAAATTAGCATCATACTGGTAATATTCAATTTTAGTGAGAACTAGGTTACGCCATTGCAACCACTGCATGGATTAAAGAACATCCTGAAAAATAAGAGCAATGGAAAGGATAGGCTTATTCTCAGTGTGACATTTTGTAAAACTTTTATCACTTTTTTGTTAATTATAACAATCTTCCGTTCATTTTTGTAACCAAAAATAAAAAATGAAGACAATTTAACAGGCATTCGTTGTCTTGTTTGTTCCCCTTGTTTTCTCTGATGCAGTGTTTCTCAACCTCTGTTAAGGTACAATCCCATTTCACGACAGTTAAATGAGCGCGACATTTTTTAATAAAGAAATACTGAAAATAATCATTTTAGAATATAAGTTTATTACAGTACACGTTTAATTTAATTATCTTAATATATTTAATATACTTGAAATTTGCAACTACACATAACACGGTGACCCTTCAAAAAACACTTCGTGACCTTCTTGGGAATAACGACACACAGGTTGGGAAACGCTGTTTTAATAAGTTGTTTCCACTGAGTGGCAAAATTCAAAAGTTCGTGGTTGATCATAAACGTGGAAAGAGGTGTTTGGCGAGAAATTGCAGCAGATAAAAAGTGGGCACCCGTTATGTAATTCGTTGGGTCATGCAGACCGTGCAAGTTGTTCAGAGGCTAATTAACGTGATTACAGGAAACAAAATTCAAGAACAGTGTAGGTTTTATTACGATTACGACAGGAGGGTAACGAGGTGACTGCATCAACCTTATCGCAGTTATCCGTGCTTATAACAGTCCACTTATGTATCGCTGCTGACAGGAAGGAAACTTAAAAAGCTTGTATTGCTCTTCTTAAACTATCGCATCGATATTTTCATTCATTCTTGGTTTAAAAAGCCTTTTGTCTTACACTTCGCTTGGAAACCGTAATCTTCATATTTACACTTCGAGACCGTTCAACAGTAACACCTAACTATTACAAGATTATTTTCAAATTTTCATGATGGAAAATAAAATCTTAACGTTCACTGCAACTTTGCACGAAACACGCAATTCGATTCCATTCAAATTGATTCCATCGAAAGAAAAATCATAAAACGCCATGAATTACAAGTTGTTCGCTCTCGGAACATGTATACGATCGAGGAAACAAAACCTCTGTGATTCGCCGTTCGAAATTATACACTGTAGCCCGAAAAATGTAGGGTGTACCAGATAATACGTGTACCGTTGTCCCTGTGTCAGTGTAAATCGGTGGACACCCGTTAGATGGTATAGCGAGGGGAGGCGGGCCAGGTGGTCCGTCGGTGCGAATATCCATTATAGATTCGGCGGAGTGTAGCTGTCGTACGATCCTACTCATTTTCCGTGTATTCGTGCGGCGTATTTCTGGCATCGATGAGAGTAGGTTTATCGTATTGGTAAGGAGGCTGCGCTTGTGTTGGTGGAAGAGGTGGGTTAGTTCACGAGGGCGCCAGTGTCGGCGCTCGCGGCGCCACCGGTTCATTCCGCCATCGGCGCCCGCGACGTACGGACGTGAAAAGACGCGAGCACGGCACTCGTTTGGGCGGACAACGTGAAAAAACGACGGACAACCGTGTTGTATAACGTGTATACAACAAAACACGTAAACAATCGAACGGACGCAACACGTCGTTTGACATGCGATTTGTCGGTCGTAAATAACGGGTGTTTCGAGCGTGATACTACATTCGTAGCGTGTGAAATCAGTGCGACGGATATCAGTGAGAATTCAGAGAGAGGAGAGAGCATCGATTGTCCTTTGTGTGATCGTCGTTACTCGGCTTCTCGTTCTTCGGGACGCCACCGCGACGTGCCGTGCCGGGGCTTGGAACGAGTGGAGGGTCTCGTTGTTGGGCTTCGAGGCCCAATTGCTAACGTCGTGTTATACCTGCGCGTCCCTCACACAAAGTGCGGTCTGTCGAAGGTTTCGTCGAAGGTCTTGTCGTCTCACGGTGGCCGGGAGACGTGGAATGATATTTCGTCGAATCGAAGGTGCAACTAACAGGCTCGTTAAGCTGCGTTGTGATACGCGAGCGTAGTAATTGATACGTTAGGTAAGAAGTACGTCGCGTTATCGTCGGAATCGGAAAGAAAAAAGGTCGCATTAACGGGAGCCGAGTATTGTTCGCGTAGTGAAACAGTTCCGCGCCGGTTATTTGCCCGGTCCTTCGCAAAGTGCCGAGTGTAACCAGTTCGCTGAATCCTTGAAATTTGAGGTTGTGACACAATTGTGCTACGGTGACTAAAGAAATGGATAGATCGTAAATCGATAGGTGAGACACGATCAAAGTAACATACGATTGCTTGTGTTCGTTATTTATGCGACGTTTTGTGTTCATCTATTCAACGTACGATAGGAAAAGTGCAAGCAAGATAAAAAGTTAGATGCGATACGACACACGAGGAGCAAATTTGTTTAGGTAAGGTAGAACAATGTATTACCAAAGTCGCGATTAACGGTACATCTTTTGTTTTCGTCGTGTACACGGTATAATGTTGCCCCTGTATATATGCCTGTTGGTGCGCGTCCTGTCTCGCTTCGAATTCCATTGTCCGGTCGGCCGGTAATCAACATCGAAACATTTGAACGTCTCTAACAAGCCCAGAGGGATTAACGCGATGACGCGCGTGTTGCGTGACGAACGTGTCATCTTTCGACACACTCGAAATTTGTAATATCCTTGTTTTACGCGCGATACATGGCTTCGTGCAATGAATCACCGATTTACAAATGAAACGAAAGAAAAACAAAAAGGAGCAAGATCGACGCGATTACTAGATGGAAAATGTGTTTGATCTTCTTCGATGTGTCTTTAGAATCGTGAAAACCCGAGCAACGCTCAAAGAAGCACAGTGACGCAATTTTCGTGCAGGTGCAATTACACGGCAATCGCGCGAGGCACGTCAGCAAAATCGAGAGCCGTCGTAACGGGTCTTCTTTGGTTTCGCGGAGCGCAAACGCCGTTTTACCGTTAACGACCTAAATCGACGCCGAAGAACGAACGAGATGCGCGCTCTTTTGCGAGTTCTCCGTGAGAGCACTTCTTGCGTTGAGTGCGGCTGCTGGTGAGTGGCGGGAGGCCGAGGATGTGCACCGACTTTGTGCTTGGCAAAAGTCTTTTCGATGACTTCAGAGTTGCTTTTAAAGAAGCCACCTGATACCCACCAGAACTAGCTAGCCTCCAGATCATCTATCATTCGGTGCGCGTTCGTGTTCGACGCGGTTCGCGTCCCAATGTCGACGCCAATGCGAATTCTAACGTAACACACTGGCGTGCAAATCTTTAAATTTCCATCATACCCATCGGACGCGGATAAGTAGAATCAAATACACTTTCGCAGTCGGTCACCGTACAGTTTTGTGGTTAAAATAAGAAAAACACATATGTAAATAAATTCCTATTCGATTTTAAAGCTATAATAATTATGCCCCTAAGAAGATGACTGCGAATGTGTCGAATGTCCTTTTTTTAAATCATTGTAATTATTATAACAGGTACAGTATGTGGAATTGTAAACAAACAAATTAAAGTTTACCAGTACGTATTTATGAAATGATAAAAATTCGAGAAGATATTGAACGAGATCCGATTGTCAAAGAAATTATACGTCGAATGTACTTAAAATACATATCTTTATCGACGATAGGTAACCGCGCAGGGGACGGTGGTGGGAAGGATCGGTCAAACGATAACGCAACGGAAGCGAGCACGTACAACGATAGCCTCTCATTCGGGCAACCTCGACGCGTTCTGGTTTTCTAGCGAAATTGCGGGCTCGTCTGCGGCGCAATCTCGACTCTCCCCCGGTGCAGCTTACATCGATGACAAATAGATCGATAACATTCGAGAAACAGTTATATCCAATCGCCGGCTGCGGCCGTGGGATCGGTTTTTCGCGTAGCGCGCGACGCTTTATTTCCGTCAATGTTTCGTTCCACCGATCTCCGCGTAGCCTTTCGAGCGTAACATTTTTGTGACGAATCTTCGTCATCTACATTCCTCTGCGCGATCCCTCGAAACAAAGAAGGAGCGAGAGCAGCTTTCCCTCCATTTCCGTATTTTTCCGTTCAATCCGTTATTTATTTGGCCGAGGAACCGATATAGAGGAATTCATAGGGATTGGTTAATCGCGCGTGCACGGTCGGTAGAATTCGAATGTTGACAAGAATGAACAGGTTAGCGGTCAAGCGAATTCA
Source organism: Tetrapedia diversipes (assembly GCA_033822845.1). Taxonomy (NCBI): domain Eukaryota; kingdom Metazoa; phylum Arthropoda; class Insecta; order Hymenoptera; family Apidae; genus Tetrapedia; species Tetrapedia diversipes. The sequence continues at coordinate 21,769 of JAOPTO010001121.1, forward strand.
AGAATACCCTCATCGGTCTTCTTGGTTAGACTTCGAAGGAAAATGACCTTCGCTGCCACAGTTCTTTCACAGTGTCTCGTCTGATCGGTTCGTTCAGCCGTTTCTACCTGTGACTTTGTGCTTTTCGGCTTCGGTTCGCCTTACATAGGATTTCGAGCTAGTGCTACGGGGAAGTGAATTTACCATTCTCCTCGGGCTTCTCGACGAAGTTTTCTAAATTCCTTGCAACGTTTCTGTAAGTGCGCGTGAATTCACCGAAACGTGTAATAAATTTCTCATTTCTTATCGAAGAGAATGGGAACAATGATCTGCTCGATCGATCGATCGAAGAGGACTCGAAGTACTATCGTCTTGATCGTAAAATTTTACCATTTCATGTTCGAACGATAAACATCGCCACGGGGCTAGAGATAAAGAGCGCGGATGAAGACAAAGAACGGCTGGGGGGAAGTATCTTCCATGGAAGGGATCGATCGGCTTGCGAAATCGAAACGTGACTAATCGCGGAAGAGGTGTCCGGCTGGTTATTGTGTTGCCGAGCCATGGTGTGTCGTGCTTCGGACGAAACGTTGGCATGGCTTCGTCGTTCTATTAACTACACGGGGACGATAATTGGTTATACGAACAAAATCGGTAGAAAAAAAACAACGAAACACCGGATTCAGGGAATGTAAACGACGCCGTTCATCTTTACAGCTGATGAATCTCGCGACTAACCGGTGTAATTCGCGGAGCGCAATTAGCATACATGAATAAAGAATCTATGAGTCCTTTAAGTCAGTTGGCGAACCCGTGCTGAATGAATATAGGTGGTGTTGGCAAGTTGCTCGTTGAGCGACAAGAAAACTGATACCTCTCAGTAATTGAGAGTTTGAACGACTGGTAATATTTTCTTATTCTTGAAACGAAAAATAATTATTAGGAACTACTTGCATCAGATGGAAACGTGTTAGGTGTTGTTCTGCACGATTCTTAAAGGCGTGACTTATCAAAGGTATTTTCAAAATTTGTAGATAATTGTTTTAAGAATAACATGTTTATAGTCGAACATAATGTTAAAAGGTGATAAAACAGGATAATAATAGAAAGGATGTATGACGACAATCGACGAAGTACATTCAGATTACAAGCTCTTTGTTTCATTTACGCGCGCATTAGGATCACAAAACTCGAGAGAAAGGAAGCAAAGTTGTACACCCCTGGTCTGTGTATGTTCTCGAAATCGTAACCGACGGCTACAATTTCCAAGCGTTCCCCGTTGATGCTGTAGGGGAGTAAACTTTCATACCCGTTTTGCTCGCAGCTTTTACTGCTTTCGACAAATTGCTCTACGTGTAGTAGTGGTGACCTTGTTTTTATCGCGCGCCCAGCGATGGCCTATTCAAAACGCGACTTACAAACTACTAACGAACCTGCTGCTGCACTCGATCGTAATTCCTCGTCGAATAACATCCGGAGACGAAAATTCTTGGCTCGCGATTTTGTCCCTGCGTGAAATCGATCTCTCTCTCTCTCTTTCTCTCTCTCTCTCTCTCTCTCTCCCCCCTCTGTGAACGTAAAACGAAAGGACACCGTTTACCTCGAACAACAGGCCTTAAGAGGAGTTCGTAGCTGCTACGTCCGATCGTTGGAATTCTAGCTACAAAAAAGCGGGACAAAGAAAGACAAGGAAGGAGAAAAGAGAACAGAAAGAAGAAGCGGTGTATCTTGTACGGCTGCTTGAACTGTTGAGATGGCGGCGCGCAGGTAGCGAGCATAATTTGCTATCTACCTACGACGCCCCGTAAATTGATCGAGGTTACGTCGAGCGTATTTCGTTATAGTGGAAAAGGACTCGTATACGCCTCGAACGATTCTCAGTCGCTTATTACCGGGCTTCGTTCGTTCGTGCTCGGTCACGCAACGCGCCACTACTCTGGTATCGTGGGACTCGTTGCTTGTCGAATGAACTCGTTTACGAACTCGGGAAAGGACTGGTTGTGTGTTGTGTGGTGCCGTCGTCGTCGTGACTGTGTCCACATTTTCGATGAAAATCGATCGTCCTCGGCTCGCAGTCGTCGTTTCCCGCTTCGTAGTCGTTCTTCATCGTCTATGTCGCTACGTTGAAAAACGTTCAACGTTCGCACGTTGTACGAGACGTTACGTGCCCGTTCGACCTTTCCCCGAGCCTCTTTCGCAACCTTCGTTCCAGGGGCAAAAAGGGTCCCTCTCTCGCCACGCCACGACGGTTTCGTCCTGACTCTTTACCCCTCTTTCTCCGCGCGTGGGGCTCCATTTCTTTCTATCTGCCGCCGCTTCGTCCTCTCTCTGTTTCTTTCTCCGTTACCGTCGTTGCTACTCCTGCTCCTGCTCCTACTCTTGCTCTTGCTCTTGCTCCTGCTACTGCTCCTCGTTCTCTTTTTCTTTCCCCTGTTTCTCTCTCGCTCTCTAGGCTCGCTCGTTCTATCTCTTTGTCGCGCGCGCTAACTCGTTTTCGCACTCGACGAGAACGGGGCGAGTTCCCGAAATAATCGTGCGTATCGATCCTCACGCGGGGCGTGCAGGGTGAATTTATTCTCGTGCACGGGGAGAACGGGAGAGAGACTGACTCGTACAAGCTCGCCTCGTTACTTAATCGTTCCGCGTTAGAAACGAAGGGTATATAGCTTGGCGTGGCAACTATAGCGACGCATAGAGGCAGGCGGTAGGTAGAGGTAGCGCGGCGTCTCCCGCTTGTTTGTCCCCGGGAAATATATAACCGGTCTGTTTGCCGGTGACATGGGAATAACGGCGATTCGTCGTCGGTGTGTTCAAGGAAAATATTCGGAGGGGCGGTAATTACGTCGTTTGTTATGATACGCGTTCGATATATTTTTTTCTTTCGTATCAAGCGATTCAACCCGTGGGATAAGACATTTGTATTGTGTGGTGTATATGGTCAGGTTGGCATGCTTGACTCGGTTCGCTTCGAGTGGATTTCGACCAACGGTGCCATATTTAATCGTGTAGTGGGAGTAATACATGAAGGAAAAAGAACAAGCACAATTCATCCAACAGACAGTTATTGTTTTTCCCTTGTAATTTATGCCTCTGTGTATTTATTAGGTAGAAAAATGATCTTCATAAAATGAATCATGTGTTCCCAGCTCCAGAATTTTTATTAACGTGTAATGAACGCGGAATTAGAACATCATAAATATATCAGTTTGATAGTATTATTAATCGATGAATCAAGATAAATTTGCATAATTAAGCATCTATTTAAAACTGAATTCCATCAACGGCAATTCATTAAGAATTCCACTTTTTTGACAAGGACGTAGACATGGAGAATCCGAAGGTGTTATCGTTGGTCGATATTCATGGCAGCAGCGCCGGTCATTAGATCCGCTTTAACGTCACGGCCACGGTGTGTGACATACGGAAACGCGCGCTCCTCAACCGTTTCCGTGCTGCGTTGTGTATCGTGCAACGCGAACGCGCCGTATTTCTTTGGTAGAACTGGATCCGTGGAACGCAACGATCGTTTTACGAAGCCATCCTCCTTCTCGTGTGTCGTATTCTGGCGCGAAGTCAAGACCACATAATCGTAAAGTTCGCTCGATCGCGGACCTAGAAAACAACACGCGAGACGGAGAGAGGGGGAGGAGAGGGGTTAGTTTCAGAAGAAACACCTAAAGTAGTTTATCGGTCGCAAGACGCCCAGTGAATTTGCGTACTTATGCGAATGTGCATTTTTACTTTATTGGAATTACAGATACACTCTTAATAGATATTATGGTTTAAACACGATAATTTTAATTGACTTTAATTGTAATTTCAGTTTATATAATTGAAGATTATCAAATATGAATTAATATAATACTTTAACACCTTTTTTGTGACACGATATTAAAGCAACGAATAGCCTTTACCAATATCTATTTACAACTGTTGAAAAATTATTAAGGAAAAGGGTTGAAAACGTAACTCGTATCATGTTACGCCTGTTCTCTTGTATCTTCGTTATTTTCTCCCGGGTCTCTGACTCATGTAACGATTGGTCCCCCGTTTTTCGTTGATTTTTTCCTTCCTTCTTCGCGGCGTCGCGACGGAGAGAACCCTTGCGCGTTTTTTCGCGGGACATTGTTCAGCGCGCGCGTTTTGTCCGCACGTCAGCCATCACGGTGTATTGTATTCATTGTTTAGAGGCTGTTGGAGCTCTCGGGCAAGAAGACGGAGAGAGGGGCGGCTCGTAGTGGCTCCGAAGGAAAGGAAAACTCGGCGTTCGCCGGCTTACAGACAACGCAGGCCGTTGCTTGCTTTCTTTCTTTCTTCTCTCTCGTTTCCACCCTCCCCTCCCCTTCTTCCTTTCGCTCAATTCGGGGCTTGCACGAAATCGCGTGTCGCTCCCGTACCGCGTAGAAATGTCGCCTCCTTCCGATCACGAGGTTCCCTGATCGCAGCTGCGCGCACGGCTAGCGTTCCTCTTCCTTCTTCGTGGGCTTCCTTTCCGCCTACGACCAGCTGGAACTTCGATTTCTGTGCGAACGAGTGAAATCAAGGGAAGGACACCGATAGAAAGGAAGGATGGAAGAAATCGGATAAGTAAGCACGAGGAATGCGTGTGTGAGAGAATCAGGAGACACGGATAAAGAGAAGAGGTGAAAAAGATAAATTCAGCGAATCCACGATTGTATGTGTACAATAGGTATCAAACGACAGAGAAGGAAGGAGAGATTATTGCGTCCTGATTCGGAATAAATATGTCGGTGAACGAGAGAAACCGAAAAATGAAGTGGGAATAGAAAAAGCCAGACGCGACTAGCACGCACGTGTACATATATTACTCACACGTGCATTCGTACGGCCTACGGAGTAGGACAAAGGGCAAGTGTGCGCGAGAGAGAGACAAGCGTATAAGGACGGAGAGGAGAAAACTGGAAAGGATGCGTCCGATTCGCCAGTGATCGAACGTGGGCCTTGTCGTCGTCGCTGTTTGGTGCGTGGGTGAAAAGAGTGGTGCTGAAAAACCGACAAACGAAGAAGAGGAGGAGGAAGGGAAGAAAAGCTGCGAACGGCTGGCGGAGGAGGCCACTTCCGGTGGACGACAAGAAGGTACAGAAACAATTTCAATATCAAATATATTTGCTCATTTCCCGAACAGTCGCTTATAGGCGTCCTTGGCAATCGTTAGTACTTCTATTCCCGGTGAAGTAGAGCAATTGATGTAGGTTGCATTCGTAACATGTCGTGTAAGTTATAAACACTCTCCCATGGAAAATGTATCGTTGTACACACAGGGTCCCACGCAGTTCGAATGTGTTGTATTCTTATATTGGTTGTAGATAAATAGAAATGCTACAACACAAAATTAACAGATTTTGCACACTGCATAATAATGTATTTTATGTAGATGTCAAGTGCAATTAAAAAATATAGTTGCATCTCTGTTTCAAGTAGAATTTTGTACTTTTGGATGCACTAACCATCGCAGATTTTTTTAATGAAAACTTGGTGTTGAACTTTCGCAAAGTTATTTATTTACAAGTTTACTAAGCTATTTCGGTGTATTGACTCACTGATGCAATGTAAGATTATTTAGCAATCCTTGCGACATAATGCAAGTTATTTTACTTTGATTAATGTGATTCACAATTATAAATCTGATAATGATAGGGTAGTACATCTGAAACAGGGTATTTAAGCTTGTGGATGTATCAAAATAATTAAGCAAATTTTGGGTTATTACTTTCTTCAGAATTAATAGCTTTATGACACAAGTATCTAAACATATTAATCGTAGAGATTAAAAATTTGTATCCGTGTACCAAATAAGATTTCATTGAAAAAAAAAATTTGATTACACTTTTTAGATTCACCATTGTATAAAAATAATATAACAATATCCTAGTATATTCTGTTTCAAACCCATTTAGAAGACACAGTTTGTTTCAATGTTTTGGGACATCCTATAAACAGTGTGGTATACCTATACCCGCTCGAAGTTGCTTTCTGTATTTGTACCGTACAGAAAGTCCAAATTAGGAGAACGTTTGCATCGTTCACAACGTTTGCATTCAGTACGCCTGATGGATCTAGGTTTCAGTAATGACGCGTTTAATATTTAATCACGGGCGTATTCGTCACCTCGTTACTCTAATTATTATCCGCTGAGTTACAGTAGGTTGACGGAATGTATGTCACATAACATGAACACTGACCTGTCTGCCGGTATTTATCCATCGTTCGCTTCGTAACCTGAATCCAGACGCGATGGCCGTCGAATAGATGTTTGGTATGGACGAATTTTCGTGCAAAAAACCAGGAGCATATAAAAGCTCGAGTTACAAGTCTGCGAGCGCCAGGGAGCGCAGCTATACCGTGCTGGTTGCGGTGTAGTACGGTTACGAGAGATTCAAAAGTTTTCCGTTTACCGTTAGTAATCCTGAGGACCGCCTCCGTTAGGGTCGTTCCCAACGACGAGTGACCGTAGGCAGTTTTAGTACGTGCCATTAGACTGTGCAATCTGTAGCCCAGAATTCCAGACCGATAAAACCCGGCACGAAATAGCTGGTTATTTAGCAGCAGAAATAATCGTTTTTAAACAAGCGTCTACTTCATTCCCACCGATACTAAAAACTTTTACACTCTTCTCTACCTCTTCCCGTCTGCATGAACCGACCGGGAGAGTAGTCTTTCAGAGGAACCGATTTAATTAAATAATCCTTGTTATTACGCGCAGTTCCTGGGCTGTATAATAACCGGTCTAAACCGTTTTACGAAAACATTTAAGCGTTAGACGTTTCGTCTCGAAACGATTTAAATGACAATGACCGTAGGCATCATCGAACGGTCTTCGTTCT
>JAOPTO010001121.1:32530-65651 GCA_033822845.1 Tetrapedia diversipes
CCCTCTTTCTCTTCGTCTCTCAATCTTATCGATTGTTTTATTTTAACTGGCCGTTATCTCTTCTACGCTACGCTACTCCCGCCTCCTCTTTCACTTACGTTTTGCTAACTGCTGGCTTAATGACGGGTGTAATTCAGCGATTTGCATCTCAGACTATTCTTTATCCTGATATACATGTGTTGCGGGTTCCGTCTTTATTTCATTTCTTTTATTGTATTAACTAATTGTTTAAGAGAAAGGTATGTGTATTATTTGCTTACTGTAAGGAAACTGTTCAGCTACCCTCTTCGCTTCCGTGTTAATCGAATAAACGAACTCTTGGACGCATCAACTGTAAGTTAAGAAACACGTCATCCGATTATTTAAAGGTGTAGAATCCTTAAGAATAAATTATGAACGTGATTTTTATCCTTTCCGTGCAAAACTTGGTATATCTGCGACTAATCTTGTTAACGTCTAATAATACCTACATATTTCTTAGATTATCTATATGTAATCCATAAAAAATGTTTTAAAGCAAAATATTAACCCTTTGCACTCGAGAGGTGGCCGTTAGTCGTTTAATGATACTAACTTTAAAAATTTTCAAATTCGAAATATTTACTACGATTTGCCTACATTGAACGTCACTTAGTTTAGTTAATTGATATACTAAAATTTACATATACGACTATTTAACCTCTGAGTCCGACTAATAAAGTTTGTCATCTAATAATACTAACTTCAAAAATCTTCAAATTCGAAATATTTACTATGATTCACGTATATTAAACTTCATTTAGTTTAGTCAAGTCGTATATTAAAATTTACATATATGACTATTTAACGTCCGGGTCTGAACTAACGTCTGAAAATTTGCGAAACTATCATATGCTAGATTATGATGTCCCATGAGAGGGGACAACCGAGTGCAAAGGGTTAAATGTTCAATATCTTAAACAAATGTTAAATATTGAATATTAAGTATCAACGTTATTTAACTGTTTGTTGGATTATTTGTTACGTCAGTCCTTAGAGTTGAATGAACACGTATTGTGTATAGGATAAAATGTATGTAGGCAAATGTTGGTACAATCTTTCTGTGACGTTATAGAAAATTACACGGTTAACGCATTCGAGGGCTCAGTTATACTCCACCAGAGGGTTGCAATCTACTGAAGAACACGAACAAGCTTCGTCCACTTTCGTTTAACTACTGCACGTTATCTTATCAGCCCCTGACACAGATACGTTCTGCCGATACGTTCTGGCTTATCGTATTGGTTCTTACGGATCTGTCCCTTCGCGTCTGCGGTTCACGTTTGCCGATGCTTCTTCCCCTGTTTGGGACGCATGGGGACGTTGCCTGGCAAACTTCAATCCCCTCAACGTCGTCGATATTCAGCGCTTTATTGCTTTAGTACTAAGGTGCACGTTTCACCGGTGAAAATTTATCAGCGCTGTTTCCAAACAGTGTTCGTGAGCTTATAAATCACTGAACAATTTTTGTCATAAACTCTAAACTTCATTTAGTTGAATGGATATTAAGAGGGTTAACAGTTTGTCTAAATATCCGTATATTTTATTTCTTTTTCATTGTTAAATCTCATAACGTATAAAAATGACGAACTATTATCAGATAACATTCTGTTCGGATAGCAGAATATCTATGTACGGTATTTAGATAATGGGTGTTCGGAAAAGGAAGGTTTTACGTATCCTGTTATAGTCCGCGAAGAACTCGCACATGATTCATGAACCAGGGATCCAAACAAAACCACAAAAAAACAGCGTTAGTGAAGATGTTTTTGATTACTCCACATTATGAATAAATCTGGAACGGCACGCGAATAGGCAATGCCCAGGAAGCCCGTTTCGTATACTGTTTGCATATACCGGTGGAGACGCACCCTTAGATACCTCCTCTCTTCTCCGAGTTCCTTACGCGCGCGCCAGGCTCCGAGTCTTCCTTCGACTTGTAAAAACGTAGGCATTTCGCCGGGCTTCTTGTTCGTAGCGCTCGCCGGTCCCTCGCGAAGAGCAAACGACACGGGGGAAACGAAACGAGTGTCCGAGCGAGAAAGAAAGAAACGAAGAAAGAAAGCGAGCCGAGCATCGACGACTCCGAGCGGAGATGACGAGGACGACGCAACTCGCGGAGATCTCTGTTCTTCCCGCGGCGTCTTTCTTTGCGGGGAAAGGGTCTCTTTCCAGCGCGTGTACCGGGTTTCTGCTCTTCACTCGTTCTGTAATCTGTACGGCACGGAGGCCCGCGATTGGACCGCGGGAGGGGTCGCTGTGGAAAGGGACGTCGAAGAAGAGAGAGAGACGCGACGAGAGAGGTCGAAGAGCGAGGAACAGGGACGGCGGCAGAGAAAGAGGATGAGTAGACGGCAGTGGAGGAGGGAGGGTGTTACCGTCGCATTTCAGAGAGGACTTTAGCGCTCTGGATGGAGGTAGGCTAGCCTAGTGAGCGCCAGAAAGGACAGGGAAAGAGAAACGCGAAACGTTGAAGGAGAAGAGGGAACGACGAGTGAGAGAGAGAGAGAGAAAAGGAGGTTAGCGAGCAGCGGCAGAAAGAGAAAGAGCATCGTGAGCGCGAGCAAGAGAAGGTGAGGGGATCCACAGAGCTGACACGTCTCTGGCTATGCTGTATGCCGGCAGGGCTACCCTGCTTCACATTGCCTCCGTCTTCCTCTCACCTGTTCGCGCTCTGTCGTTCGCGTTCGAGCTCCGTTCCTACTGCTCTCTTTCTCTGTCTCCCGAGTTTCCTTTCTCTCTTTCTCTCTAACGTTCGTGCAGCTCGCGTTCGTTTGCGATCTCTCTCTCTTGGTCGGTCGCCGCTCTGCCTCTAGTCTCCTGGTTCCTCTTCTCGCGCTCGTTCGTTCAATACTCTGGGAGAGAGTGGTGAGGTAGCAGAGGGAGGAGGAGGAGGAGGAGGTGGTGGTGGACGGCGGTGGAGGAGATGGTCGCGAGGGGCGGCAGGCAGAGGCCAGAGGGAGAGAAGCGGCAGCTCTCTCGCGCAAACCCGACGGACTCACGGAACACGATTCCACCGTTGGTTGGTGGGCTACGGATGGTTTGTTCGCACGATCGAAACCAGCCCGGCCAAAGGAGAGCCAAGAGCGAGAGAAAGAGGAGGAGGGAGCCCTCGTTCGCTGATACGGAATGGAACCGCGATCGGTTGAAACGCGGTGGCGGCGTGGTAGCGGAGACTTCGCCGGTTGGATCGTTTCTAAATAGTTGACGACGTCAGCCACGGCCGACCGACTAATATGTGTGGTTTTCTAGGTCGATGGCCTGACGCACGGGGTACTTGTCTAACCGATATACCTCGAATATCCTATAATGATCATTCGCATTCTTTTGCATTGTACGTATCATGCTTGAAGAAAAGTAAAAAGAAACGGTTTCTTATTATTTAATAGGTTTGAAGATACACTAGGAGGACTGTTTATTCGAATCAACCGTGGGGCAATACGGTTGGGATAACAGAACTATTCGAGAAATAAGAATCCGCTAGACCCTACCTTCCGCTACTGTTTACTCCAGTGAATTTCTATTCACATGCTCATACGTTATACAACGTACTACCCTTCTTTTTTTTTATTTTTGAATACGAAACAAAACCAGGGTGATCTGGGTTTGAATAATGAGTCCAGAAACATATTTGGTAAACCAGATATGTATCACGATGGCAATTAGTTTAATTAAAAGATATTCTATGGTATATATCTGTTTTACACCCTTCCGCAGTTTATATCCGTAGTCAGAGAATTGAATAAGGTCACAAGGGGAAGTAGAGGAAATAAGACACGGATATTAAATAAAACACAAAATATATCGTGCGGCTTCGGGACTGTTGTCCCTATAGGTAACCCCCTTTATCGTCGTAACAGGAGGACTCTAACATTCGCCAGGATAAAGAAGGGAATACAGTCCAAGTCGTACGACAGTCCGTGTGCTCCATTCTCTACGGTACACGGAGACTCGATGATGTATCGTTAAACAAAAAGCACTCGACCGTGTTTGTATACGGAAGTGTACGTAGCAGAAGACTCGCGGTACCGGTGAGCAGAGGTAGGCGAGTTCAGTCAAGTTACCAACGCAAAGTCGTTGCTTCGTCGACTACCTGTCCGTCTCTTTCTCTTCCTGCCTTTCTCCTCCTCTCTTTCTTTTCTACGCGCTCTCCTCTCAATACGCGGTCGCCTGCAATCGCTATGAGCGCCTGGTGGTATACACCTATATGTATATGCCTGCATGCCTCTCCGCGTGTCTATATACATATTCACACATTTACCTATCTCGAGTCGTGACCTCTGGTGATCGATACAGAGTGCCGCTCATTTGCCATGAGGTGGAACGGCAACTACTCCTCGTCGTCTCGTTTTCCCTCTTCCTTTTCCATCGTCCCCTTCTTTGTTTCTTCCTCCCTCTGTTTTTCATCCGAGACGACCCACCTCTCGTTCCTCTGTGCGCCGTATCTTTGCCTCCTCCCTCGGCGTTCTCTGGCCCTCTTTTGCGGCGGTGACGATCTTCCTACCCGACACTCGAGGAATAATTAGGACGGGTTCGTTGTTAGCATGGAGATTCGTCGGCAGGCTTTACTTTCTCTGTCGCACCACGCATCTTTCTTTTTTCCCCTTTTCGTTCCTCGTCTCGGCCACGGTCGAGTAAGTTACGCCGTCGTGACGCGGGAAAAGAGAAAAAAACATCGGCACAGAAGGAACGACGAAAAGACAAAACGAAAGATCGTGCGGATGCAAAGGGGAAAGAGGGGGAACGCCAGAGGGAGCGACGACGAGAGGAAGGGAGAGCAAATCGTACCGAGTTTCGGATAAAATTCACCGTACTCGAACTCTTTCTTTTCCTCTCCTTTCCACTCTTACCTCTCTCTTTCTCTCTCCCTCCCCTCTCTCTCTGTTACAGGTTTCTTGCTCGTTTCCCCATCGACTCCTCTCTATAGACTCTTATATCGCTCTCTCTCTCTATCTCTCTCTCTCCATCGTTCCTGAAACGTTGCTCCTCGTGGCAAAAGGGACTGACTGCACTCGTTCCTTCACCTCGCTCTCCGAGAGCGTGCGTTTTTTTCCAACTCGTTTCTCAGGTATTCCGCCGCTCTTAACGACCGACTCTCCTCGACTGGCTGCGAGGAGAGGAGAAAGAGAGTGAGCGAACGAGCTCGAGGAAGATTCCTTATTTTTCTCTTCTACCCGTCCTCCTCTCTCCTCTATTAATTTTCCACAATTTGTGTTGTTCTTGAGGCCATCCGTGAGAAATGTTATCGTTACTTTTCTGCCCGTTAATTCGAGGCATTCTTTGAGGCTGAATGGAATAAAGGAAAGCATGATAGCCTGGTTGGAACTGCCCTGTCCATGATCAGCCGAGTATGCATTTGCTTCGGGACAATATTTCAGTGAACGGTATCAAAGCCGGTGATTGGTAAAGCGAGAAACAAAAATGGATGGCTATCGGTGAAGACGTTAGAGATTAGGCTTGTAACGTTAATTCCAATCGTGCTCGCGTATCGGTATCGTTCTACGAATTATCGTATGAAACGCGTACCCGCGAGTAAGGTATATCTTTCAGTCAACACGCAGTAAGTTTCCTTGGTTAGCAAGGTTGATAGCGAGTCTCGTTTATGCGCCGTTGCGAAGTTTCCAACGATGTTCTGGCCGATTTCCCCAATCGACGCTGCGACCATAAATCTGACGAAGGTGCGCGCGTGCGCGCCTGTGTATTTAGCTGTGAATTAATCGCCGATGAGTTACACACAGATTAAACGTGTTTGCGTGGTTTAATCATAGCAGTGCAATGTTAATTTCATTGAGTATACGGGATTGCGATTAGAGCTTTATGGACCTTATCGTTCTCATGTATTTTTATGTTATAGTTGAAATTATCCTGTAAATTATAACCGGCTATACCGGGCTACAAATTGTTGTTAAATGATAGCTTGAAAATTACGGTTAAATCATTGAAACGTCAATCGTTCGTTTACGTGAAACTTAAAGAAGTATATTTGTACCATTTACGTTTGACATATTATATGTTAAAAAATTATAAAATATACAGTTCCATAAAATATATAAACTTCTACCTATTACTAGATCGATTTCTAAAGTTCAAGAAATTAATATTATTGCAAGTGTAATTATCATGAGTTTAAAATTTATCCTTCATTTGTTACCATTACTATCCTCGCACAGTAGAATTCTTTTGCTTCGTTAAATTATAATTACGTTTTTGTTGTACCACCTTGTATCCATCCTGAATAAAGGAAACAATCGACACATACACGGGGATCGACAAAAACTCAGGTGAAGCATGGAATTCGGGTAGCGCGAGGTAATCCACCCTCGTCAGATTTATGGGGCGATATCGCGAATTTATTACGCTTGTCATCGATTATGCACACTCGCACATAAAATGGTGAACGCCGGAGGAACCGGGTCAGCTTACTATGCACGGACGCCATCGTATCCACCGTGAACGGAAAGAAACAGGATAAGTGAGGGAGGGGACGAGAGAGGGAGGTCTGATCGTTTCGAAGCTCGGTCGGTAAGAAAACGAGGCGAGACAAAAGGGGGACATCCGGATGCGATGCCCCAGAAGGCACGTACACCGGAGGTGATGTTCGTTCTTCGGACGTCGAAACGCAAGGGCGTCCATCGCGACGTGAAAGATGAGACGCAGACGATAAACGTGGCGCACGAGCGCCACGTGCGCGTGGTTGGGCGAAATTGAAACGTATGGCCGCGAATTTTGCTTTGTTTCGGGAACACAACGTCGAGTTGCGACCATAGAGGGGATGAGGAAAGTGACATGCTAGGATGCCGGGGGAAAAAGAGGGCAAATGTGAGTCGCACGTACAACTGCCTCCTAATAAGATTTTGTAGGTGTACCAGGCGAAAGCTGTAGGAGGTAACGTCCAACTTTTAGATGAAACGTGGACGATACTTTTACCTCGTTTTTGTTGAATCGCTTAGATTTAATGGCATACGAAGGGACACCTTGAAAGCGAGGAATATATGTAAGTGGAATATTGGACAGCATTTGAGTTACTTGTTTGTGATTGTTTAAAGTAGGAGATATCGGAACTACAATATTTCTTTTCTTTTGTTGAACCAAAGATCAGGAAACCAGTTTCAAATATTGGAAGAAATATGTAATTTGTTATTTGCATCGGTTAAAATAGAAACAATGAGAATTAGAATGAAGGTTAGCTACTGCTTAATATCACGCACGTGTTCTTTCTTCGCTTGTAAACATAACATTCCTTCAGAGTACCCCTTCGAGCATTATCCTTGAATTACCCATGTACACTTCTCCTTCATGCAAATTTATACTCGACATTGTACTTACATCACGATTAGGCTACCGTTAAACGTGACCAATTTTGTCACCACCTTGTAACGAGAGCCACACTGTTCCCGTATGTTTATGGAATGACGAAAGGAAACAGTATAACCGAAGTGAAATTTAATGTGTTCGCACTTTATGGCTTGTTATTCGAGATTGCATAATACAGCGTCGTAATGAAGTACTGCTTATAGTTAAACGATCGTGAGCGTAACTTCATTCATAAAGCATAGTGGGGGGAGAAGGAGGTGGCGGAGGGGTGTGGCGAATGACGGTGGGGGGCGTTAAGGGGAAGGGAGGGAGACGTTTGTTACAGAGAGAAACCGCGAATCGTATTTCATACACTACGATCGTATCGAGCATCGCGACTCGAGCTCTCTTGTCGACAACTTTTTCAGACGTTCACCAGATCGGGAACCGTTATGTAAATGCACGGTGTTAGCGTTAGCATTTGTCGAACGCTTATAAATTGAACGGTTTATGATTTCCTAAACGTTAATCGGCAGTTTTTCTGTTTATTTATTTATTTTTTTCCACCTTGTTGTCCATTCGTTTCGCACCGTTACGCGATAATTCTCGCGTGTGTTATCCCACGTGGGTATTAAATCGCGAATTTCATGGTAAAGCGCATCCATGGAAAAGTGACTAGCCGCGCCGTGTCGACTGGAAGATGAAGTTTTGTTATTACACCAATCGGTGCGTCATAAATCGTGTTCGCGCGCGCATGCGCACGGGTTTCCGATGATTCACGTTTATAGATGTGTCGTAAATCATTGGCGGCCAGGCCGGAATTTTCGAATTATCGTACAATTCTTGTATAATTTTCATGGCGCCTGTTTTCCATTATATTTTATCGATAACGGTAATTCGTGAATTTTTGTATTTTTGTTTTCATTCTTTTGATACCTTACGCTTCGTTTGCACGTGTAAAACTGTCTTTAAATGAACTTATAAAAAGGAGAAAGAGGAAAAGAGAGTGCGAGAGAGAAAGAAAGAAGAAAAAGAAAACGGGTAACCAGTGCGGACGATCAATTCTGACAGTATTTCATCGAGACAAAGAATTTGAAATATCGGATACGCGTTTCACGGGGAGAGAGAGAGAGAGAGTGCCGTCGCTGCAAACGAATCGAGAACATCGAAATAAGGGTTTCCTTGAATTTATTGCCTGGCAGGTGATTGGTCGCTCTCGAGGTGGACTTTTTCTCTCTACCCATGAGCACCGAGTCCACGTACCACGAAATTTGATTCTCGAGATATCCTCCGCCGGTGTTAAACGAGAAAACTCCTCGATGACGTTACATCGCGTGCTACCCTGGTCCCCGGTTAACACGCTCGCGCTCTCGCAAGCTGTAAATCAGCGGAACAATGAACCCGGCCAGTAAACGTCCACCTTGATATAATTTATTTCCGTACGAAAGCGATAATTAGTCCCGACGCGGAAGTTTCTCGGGGAAACTGGTGTCGTTCGTGATTTTCACAAGATCCGACTGTGTGACGTCGCTGTTCTTTGGATATCGATATATCTTCAAGGGCGAAGCGGTTCGTAGAAAGACATTCGTCATCTCTTGCAATATGCGTTCCGATATATTATACCGATAGGAAAGAAAACAGATACGAAGGTATTGATGTGAATAATTCGAATCACCCAGGTGGTGAATTGATTAATTAATGAGAAAACGTAACGAATCTGAGGAACTGTGATTTATTAAATGCATAAATCATAAATGTAAGCAAACAGCCCTCGGGATTTATAACTCCTTTCTGTGACTTACTTTCAAGGTCAACGGTATACTAATAAATTATTTATTTATTATTCATTTTACGTGTTGCTGACCCAGTGCATTGCTTTAGATTTTTATGTATATATTTTCCGTGTATGTACCCGTTACAACACCACTTTCTTTGTACAAAATGGACTTTTGTCCGTTGAAAATAATAAATAAATAAATATAAATAATTCTTTGTGTATTATAAAATTTCGTTGAAATTTTATTACGACGTACTCCAAATAACAATACGAAAGCTGACATTACACTATGCAAAAAGTAACTGAATCAGTTGTAGAGTTTCAAAATGCAGGGAGAACTTCTTTATTAATTTGACTCATTGTCTCGTGTATGGACTCCCGTAATTCTGAAGTGTTCCATCAGAACAGCGCTACGCGAGAGTTATCTCTGTTCATCGATTAGAAAATTGCCAATTAACCCACAGCTTCCTCCTCGGCATTATGAAAAATGCAGGCGTGTACGAAACTGGTACGCGTACATAAAGCTTTATTGCCTATTGTTCCGAGTACGCCCGGTCGGTAATCGTGCAAAAAGTAAACGGAGCAAATTGTAGGAAATGAGTGGTGAATCGATAACGAGCGGGAAAGACGAGCACCACATCGTACCAGTGATATCGTAAGAAACAAAAGTCCTACTACGGTTATGGTTGCCCCGTCGAAGATAAGAACAAACAAAAATGAACGAGCTCCTAATTATCGACCAAATTTGTCGCTGCGAGCATCCGATTCTATAAGGACCACCCTGCCTCTCGAATTCCACGACTCGTTCTCCCCCACCTCCTTCTCGGCTGTTGACCAGCGATAGAGGAACACTTATCGCGTTCGTGCCGGTATGACCTAAGTTAGGTATGTGTGTACGGTCGACGAGAACGGGCGAGAGAATACAGAGAGCATCGGCTGTGACTGCTGCTGCTGCTCTCCGTCTCCCTTTTTCTTTGCTGCGCCTACCTCCTCGTTCGTTTTTTCGCTCGGCCATTCTCTTTCTCTTCGGTTCTTCGCTCTTCTCTCCCTCTACGTCGCTTGTGTGTTTACTCGTCGTTACCATCGTCGCCGCCGTCGCCGCTTCTGTTTCTCCAGTGGCTCTTTATACTCGACCATGCAATACACACTCAGTGCGTGCATACATACTTGCACGCGTGCGTACAAACGTACATATAGTAATACGGATGCAGATGCGTCCAGCGTACACGCGTGTGACGCACGTACCAGTCGCATTTGGATCGGTGTACGCAGGCTATACAGATCGTCGAGCATGCGTGTGCGTATACATCGTGAGTACAGCCGCTTAACTGGGAGAGAAGATAAGCGACGAGGAAAGCGCGTGGAGCGCGAGCAGGCGCGTGTTTCGACCACGCACACGTTCCGCCGCAGTTTGTGTTTCACGGCGGTGTACATATAGAATGAGAGGTAATTAGTGTGAATGCAAACGTTGAGCTTTTTGAAGGGAAGACGTATCGGTTGCGTTTATCGAGTGTCCGTGGTGAAGAGGAGTATGAACGAGGTAGTATATGGTCGATGTGGTTGGTCTTGAAGGTAATAAATGTGTCTGGTAGCCGGTGAATAATTTTGATTTTAAAATGTTTCACCTATTTGCTTTTATATATTTTGTGATTTATGTTACACATCACTTTATTATATCAACAAATAATTCATAAAAAGAAAGAAACATTTTCAAATGATAAGTTGATTCACTCTTTGTTAATTAAAAGTTAAAACGATCATTTGAAAAAATCGTAGTAGAACTTGGAAGGGGGGGGGGGGGTCACTTTTAATAATCGATTTCTCACAAGCTATAATAAGTTAACTCATACAGTTAACAAGCGCTCAAACGTTTTCCATAAATGGCATCAATCTAATTCAATATTTTAACAAACACCTCCTCACAGTCGGCGTGGAAAAAATGTAGGAGGTATCACGATACGGTTTTACGCGTCAAATTAAAAAGCACGCGTTAAATGGACTCGCGTTTGAAAGCATCCAAGGCACACAATTCACATGCGTTCGCATCGGAATCACAGACACGTGACACTCACACGTCTATCGGAAGATCGTATCGTCTGACTTTACATTACATGCTCCTCCTACCTAGAAAGTCATCTCTCATCGCGGCCGAGCTTCGGTACACGTATCTCTCATATAGGCGCGCGTGCGCGTTTACATATGTGGCCCGTATGTGTATGACTGGGTTGCGTTACCGATGTGCACGTATCTCGTGCGGCCGGCTCAGGCTACACAACGAATTGTCGGTATGATTGAGAGAAGCGAGCGAGAGAGGAAGATGAAAACGTGGGCATTATGTATGCACACGTCAGGATTTAACTTTTTCTCTCTCCTCTTTTTCCTCTTTTCAAATGTGCCGCAGGAAATACTCGTCAATTATACCCTTTGCGCTGGGGAATTTTCGAAACTGGTATCATTTGACGACTGAGAGAGTTGAGTCACTTTTCAAGAGCGCAAAGGGTTAAAAGAGAGTTGCAATTATCTCTAAAATAGATTTTATTCTTCATTTTTGAAATTTTTCATTCAAATTGTTTGATTAACAAAGATTTATTTACCTTTTTGAAATTGTATAAATTTAACGCGTTCGGAAATGTTTTCAAAGTTTTTTTAAATTTATTTTTATATATATATCAATATTTACTTTTATGCTGAAAAATATTGAAAAATATATATGTACACAGCGATGGTTGAGATGGGTATTGGCATAAACCGTATAAAACTTCAAATCCTGAATTTAAACATGATGATACATATACATATATATGTGTGTGCTCGCAGTCCCGAAAGGCTTAAGGATGTAAATTGTTTGTCATATACGTAACAGGCGCGGCAAACAGCTTACAAAGGGAAAATACGAGAAAATAGATTCGCCTGGCTTTCACGACCTTTTGGAGACCAAGCAATCGTCGAACGTGTTTCTCTAGGGAAAGGTAACACAGTGGAAGGATAAACGACCTTGCGCAAGGTGATCGAAGATCGATCGGTACACGATCTCAGAGAATGGCATAGGTGTAATAGGGAGTCAATCGAAACTAGAGTTTTCTTTTCAATTCTTTTTTTTTACGGTTTCGTCAGTTTTGGTCTGTGTTCCCATTTACCCTCGATGTACTTTCTCTTCCTCTCTACTCCATTTGCGTATACAGCGGAACCTCGTTTATTCGAACTTTTCGAGTTCAATTATAATAAGGTAGTTCAAATACATTAGAAATTTCACTAGTCAGGAAAGAATTGCAGTGGATTTTCGACATGACTTGAAGGAATGAATACATGTTCTATGGGTGAGGCGGTTGAACGACAAGAGAGAGTTTTTTATTTGTGACTAGAAATAGGGGTGACCTCTGGTGACATTGTCATACTTGTATGGTTGTGGCATAATTGCGACGGGAGATTACGAACAGTTTATATACTTTAACAAAATAATTGAGTAGTTCTGATAATAGAGTTTCACTAGTTCTTTATTAGTGCCGATAAGAGAGGATATGACGTTCGAAAAAGTGAGGTCGATTATTTCGTTTCCGTGCAATTGTTTTTCGTCTTTCTGTATCCTACATAAATTGTCTATGCGAAGATTTGTATATGAATAGACCGTGGATAGTCTGCACAAGAATATGAGTTCGTGTAATCGAGGTTACACTGGACATCAGTTCCGATAATCGAGGCTGGCATGAGTTAGTTCGTATACCTGAGGTCGAGCATTAATTTGGTCACATAAACGAGGTTCTACCGTAGTACTCGATTTCGCGAAACAATTCCTCTTCCCTCTCTTTAATCATCTCTCGACCAAACATCATTAATTCAAGACAGGTATAGTGTTGCGCGTTAACGTTAGATTTATTCGCGTACCGTTCGATACTCGATCCAACTAATTCAAGCAAATTGCTATAATCAATCAGACGGAGTTGCTTTTGATTTCCCAGCGCGCACTGGGCACCGTTAAATCGGATCGGTGAGGAGGGAAAGTGAATTGGGGGGGAGGGGAGGGGAGGGGGTCCAATTAAAAAAAAAAAGAGGCACCTTTTATGCGTTTTACGCGGCCACCTCTAACGCTCAAGTTTCACGCGTTGCATAACAATAACAGCGTCCAATTTTATGGTATAGATTTTTTTCAACCTGCCGTTACGTAACAACGACGCGTGACGTAAAGTGCTGTTACAGGAGAGCCATTTAAATCGTGATGTATCGCGTTGCCGCGAAAGCATCGGTATCGCGACACACGCGACACGCAAACACACGAGAGGGAATCTTATCAGCGTGTCGGTGTCTGCGACTATACGCACGCAACAGCCTCTGCGTTACGACGTGTTCAAGTTCGAATTAAAATCTGTCGATATGCCGGCTCTCTTGGCTACAAGTGGTGGGTGGAAAGATATTTAAAAAACTGAGTCAGGATAAAATCGTGTAACGTTAGGGTTTGACATCTTGGATGAGCGAAAATTGATAAAAATCTTCAACGACAATTATTTGAAATTTCAGTTGGTAATAATTTACAATTAGCTCTGATTGAATTTTTCCAACCTTTTGGTAGAATAGTTAGACTTTGCGTGACGCGTACGTGTCATGTTCTCTTTTTTTTTTTTACTATATATGTGTTACCATATCGACCGAGAGCTGACTTAAGTCTTATTATACAGTAGTGTCTATATACTTTAGTGTCCACGATTGGGACCGAATCTGGACGCTTATGTGGGGAGGTGATTTCCTTAAATTTTAGTAATCCATACGGGCATAATACATACATAGATGTCAAATCTCGTCTGTCTTCTGACACCCGATACCATGGCGAAGTATCGTTCAACACGCTCGAAATTCACCGTCAAGATTTCCAAGAAATACTGGGAATAGTGACGGCCGCTAA
Source organism: Tetrapedia diversipes (assembly GCA_033822845.1). Taxonomy (NCBI): domain Eukaryota; kingdom Metazoa; phylum Arthropoda; class Insecta; order Hymenoptera; family Apidae; genus Tetrapedia; species Tetrapedia diversipes. Next base: position 46,513 of record JAOPTO010001121.1, read on the forward strand.
AGTGTGTAAAAAATGCGAAAGCTAAAGTGGGCACTACTGTGTGTTTCTTATATCGACCGTTGTAGGTTCAAGAAAAAAATCGGAAGGACATCTAGCGTTCTGTTCTGTCGTTTCGAAAAAGAGATTCGCTCGCTTTCAAATCTATCCGTAACCCTCCTCCCGTTTTACCTACGGATGAGCGCGAGCATCGAGGGTTAATTATACCGTCGTTTAAGGGGAGAATATTTCATCGTCGGGCGCTCTGGGATGCTTGGTAAAAAAGATAGACCCCCGCACACCTACTTGGATCCTTAGGTGCAACGAGACTGTTGCCTCTTTGAGGCCCGGTTCGCCGAAGGGCAACCGTGATTCATGAACGCGGACGATGATTCACAGCGCCGCCGTGACGTTTCCTCGTTCGACGCGCAGAAACGTACAGGCTCGTGGGAGAAAATGATGTCGTTGCGCCTCCTTTTCTTGCTCGCGCGTGCGTTCCCTCGTTGAACATCTGTGGCAACGTGTTCCAACGCGGTTGGAGATTATTTCCTCGACTTCTATCGCAATTGTTTTTAAATTAACAGTAGGACGACGGACTACGGGTCTGTTCAAATTCGAGCATCAATTTTTTTGTCATACAGAAACAACATTTTATGCATTAAAAAGTATATAATTACATTTTTGACTGTATATAAATAAATAGTCCCTCCACTGCTACATTTGTTGTACAATATATTTTTTGAAAATACGTTATAATTTTTGCTCGACTTTTCTTTTTGTATTTCTTTTAAATACTTTTGTAGAATACCAATCTTTTTGCCGTTTATTTTAGTTTCAATGTTCATGACATAGAAAGAACTATGTCATGAAAAAAAACACACCAGCATTTTTAAATAACTGGATGAAAGTGACACCTTCAAATATCGCGAAGGAAAACCGCGTACTTCGAGAAACGATTATACCTGTTTCGTTATAAGCAGCTGCTGTCCTCCAAAACAGACCATTTATAACGAGACAATACTGTCCTTGACAAAATGACCACCTTACCAGTTACTGGTTAGTTATATCTTTTGGTCCAACGAATATTTCATTCCCCTTTGCATGCAGATGCTTCTCTGCCTTTCCCGAACCGCTCGAAGATCATATTGCAGCCACGTTACAGCACTCGATGTGGACACGCGAGAGGACGTAACAGGCGCGTTTAAAGCGTGAAAGTATATTCCAACCTCCTTTCTCCTCTGCAAGCGACTCGCGATTCGCCGCGAAGATTGCTCGTCTTTCGCGTATTTAAGGCGTTTCTCGGCCCAAAAACACGGAGGTGTCGAGCACACGTTTACTCCGTGTAGTGTAATGATCGCGCCATGTTTCGAGGAAGTTTCTTGCTATCGTTACGATCTGCCACAAATCGCGTGATCGTATTCGCGAGCTTGTATCTCGAGTTGGCGTGTCTCTGTTTGAACACGTACAGACGTGACCCACCGGAAGGATCGCCATCGGATACCTCTATTTACCTATTTACACTGCTTATGATTTTCTTCTCTTTTATGAATGTATAAGCGTATTATTTTAAAGTGTTGAAAAGATATTTTGTATTTATTACTGATGGTAATCATTTAGATATCAGGCGTCCATGTTAGGATAAGTACAGTGGAATCTCTTATATACTTAAATATATATTTATATTGTATTTTATATTACATTATATTAATCGTGTAAATTCTCAAATGATGTTTATAGTTAAAAATGGGTTAATCATAATAAATGGTTCGATACAATGTGGTGATAAGAGAGTGGCAAGCGGTTTCGCGAATTTTACTGCCATTCTGAACGTGTTAACGTCGTAATTCACTTCCTTCCGTGAAAGGAAGTTCGTGGGAAAGTGCGAAAACTTTCTGCCCTTTACGCTTGCTTTGTTTCCCGCCTTCGTGGACTTCCTTTGTGCTCTCGTACGATTCTAACTCGTAAATCATATCGGTGAAAGGTTGATAGGGTCATTAATTATGGTCGATAATTATCAACCTCTTCGGGAAAGACTGTCTCATAATTAAAAGGGGTGGTTTGATTTTTTATTACACATATTTTATACGTTTTAAATCGATGACGATTAGAAAAAGTGGTGGAGAGTGGAACGACATGAAAAATGTGTTAGAAGTGTAACATTCGTATATCTATGGAGTATGGAGCTCTGAACGTAAATAAACTAGGAGACTAAAATTACAGACGTGTCGGTGACCCTGAATACCCTACTGCGATTCTTGGGTTATTTTGGACTTTGCTGTATATATTTTTTTTTCCATTACAGAATCTAATATATTTTAAAGAAAACGTTTTCTTCCTTTCATACGTTTCGTATGACTTTTTCTTTGAATTGATAGTTTTTTTTTTTTAATTCTTCTATCGTGTTCGGGCATACATGACGCGATAATGTCTCTAAATTAAACATAAGTTCATTGTTTTCGATTCCATAGAATTTAGCATTTATATGACTCCGTCTGTCTGTATATATACAAGAACAAATAATTAAATTTATCGTGAAGCTATGCACAGGTCATAATCTTTACCTACAAATTAAAAAAACCATTTTATGAACATAATAGCAGGGTTAAATGACATTGAAGTATCAAGAAAACTCTATTAGCTCTAACAGGATCAATATTTGACAATAAATTTAGAAATTAAATAATCTATATTAAAAGCAGTAGACAAAATAAAAATACTTAAAGTAAGATTATTATTCGTTTCATTTAAATACCAACAGAAAGGAACGTTATAGTTTATGGATCGACTTGAAAAAAAAATTCGGATCGGCGTTTGTCTCGTTAATCGAGTTCGTTAGGCAATACTAGGAACGTCATCGGAGTTAATGGCGACAGGTGAAAGCAACGTTTGAAAATATATAATGATCGTTAAGTAAGCCTCTCGGTTCGCTTTAACGATTGCTTTTCCTCTTCTCGCATGACTGTACTTCTCCTCGATATTTGCGTTTCCGCGACGCGCCACCACTCCGAGTATGGTTTCTTCAGCGAGCCCAGCCGTCGGAATTTAATCGTTCCGTTCTCGTTTCAAAGATGTCCGACGATTTTGCCAGGCGAATCGGGTAACGTGACGCTGCGCGATTCCTCGAAAGGGGCTACACAGTTGTCCAAACGGCTTACATACTTGGCCCTCGTACAACGCTGGGAGGAAAGGGGACTTCAAGTAACCACGTGGTTAAAAATCCATGTAAGATTTTTAATCCTCTCCTAAACTTTAACACTTAGTCGAACGAATGGGGAGATCTTCCATTTTGTCCTCAACAAAGTACTTCTGTTATTAGTTAGTCTTGAACAGTTCATCAAATGCATTTTCTGATTTTCCAAAGCACAATTTTTAATCAATTCAACATTTGTCCAAGACTAACTAATAACAAAAGTAAAAAGAATCAACGGCAGCGTTTTGTCAAAGAGAAAATTGGAAATCACCACATTCGGTTGATTAAGTATTAACTACACTGTATTCATCTTTGAAATTGCCATTTTGATTAAATTATTTAAGAATGTTAGTGATTTTTTTTTGGAACATAGAACGTTCTGTGATGTGAGCATTAGCGTTAAAAAGAAACGGTGAAAGGAGGATTGGTATCCTACAAAAGTGTTTTGAAAAAAATTGAAAAGGATATGGGTTAAAGAAAAATTACAATGTAGTTTTGGAAAGTATAATCGTAAAACAAATATATAGATATGCATGTCATATGTAATGTATTTTTTTGCCTATGATTTACTGAATAACGTTTTCTTCTCCCTAACGTATATACTTCATTCTAAGAGTATATATATATACACACACACGATATAAGATATAATTGGTGTGTTCAATCAGCAGGGTGTAGTTACCTACATATGCATCAAAGATTCTCAAAATTACGCGGATTTTCAGTTATACGGTATGTCGACGTACCGAACCATCGCGTACTTCGAGGGACAACTATAATACGATACCGAAATTCTGGGCCAACGTCCAAACTGCAATAAAGACATAAACGTAGAGGTCGAAGTAACGTTAAGCGAGCTAGAAAAGCAAACGACAACTAGAAATAGAGAGACGGTGAGGTCTATAATCAACTGGCTTACTAATCGTGCAAATTGGAAGAGTGCGAAAATTAGCAGTGAACAAGAAACGTTACTCTTTGTTAACTCCTTTTAATCGGTACGATGTTTCACTGGCTACATCGATAAAGAGTTTGTTTTTTCGAACTATGTTGTACAACTGAAAATACACAGAGATAGTCATTTAAAATAAGAATCTGTGAGAAGTATGATAATAATTTCGAAGTAACAAAGATTTCTTTTTCAAGGTTATATTTTTTGATATGTCAAAGTCACGTAAACTATTTTAGTGAAATGATGTATCTTTTAAAGTATTAACAATAATAAAGTAATATTTACGAATTTAGTTAAGATACATATCTTATAGCAGTAGTATTCCGGTTTGAAAGTAGATGACGCTACTAAAGTGTCAAAATCTTGACAAAAAAGAAGAGTAAAATGTGATTCGGTCAGCGATTATTTTTCTGTTCATTGTACAGAAACTGGATGCATCACAGATTTCTATTTAATTTTCCGGGGCAGTATTCAACGCGCATCACGTCCGCGTTCGAATGGAGAACTAACGATGCTCGACGATAGGTGTACGACTTTAATATGTCGCGGAAGTGTTACAAAGCGCCCTCGCGAGGGCACCGTAGCTCGTGTACAAATTGAAAACACGAGGTATTAAGAGACGGACATTTTAATATGAATACCCGGCGTCGTGTAATCGAAAAATTAATAACGCGTACGTCGTGGCTATAGTCCCTCCGATGCACGTACTTCATAAACAGAGGAGGGACACTATGCGATCGTTCGTGCCGCGGTCTTTTTCCACGGTCTTCAGTGCGCGGCATAATTAAATTACGCGGCTCGTCTAATTTGAGAATTAATAATAACAACGGCAAGCCGTTACTAATATTTCGAACCGAATAACGCATATGCACACACAGTCGCACACGCCTCTCGCAGCCTCAACCGAAACAAAGGTTAATGGCGTCTTCATACAAAGTCCAACGATGTGGCGTCGTCGTCATGATACGGAAGCGTACGGTAATGAAATTACAGTAAATAACCCAAAGAGCACGCTAATGAAAGAGAAAGAGAAAGAGAGAAATAGCGCAGGGAGAAAGGAGAAAAGCACGCGGCCAATGCACGGTGGTATGGGTGTTCCCCTCGGTAATTTCGCTTGAAACTGACGAGAGTCCCTTGGCCGGTATCGTTCGGAAGCCATTTTCGCGTTGCTTCGTTTCGTCGTCTCTTTGGCATCGCCTTTTGGTCCGCGCGCTCTCCGCGCCCTCTCTCCCCCCACCCCTATCGCTTCCAACGGATCCTGCTGTCTCTCCTTACGCTCGCGGAGCTCGACCTTTCTCCATCTCTGTCCCTCATCTCTCTCTCTTACTCTCGTCGCTTGCGAACGAGCTGGACTGCAGGTGTCTGCTGCTGCCGCTGTGCGAATCTCTCTCCCTTTCTCTTTCTCTCTTTCTCTGTAGCAGCGCTCGGTTCGACGTTCGCCGTTTCTCTCTTTCGCGTTGTTTCTCTAAAGCGCGCGCGACCGTGCCAAAGGGAATAGAAAGAGACGAAAACGAGTTGTTGGCACGGTGGATGGAAAGAGAAAAAGGGGTGGACCGTGTCTACGGCGACGGAGTGGTGGAAGAAGAGGGGGGAAGGGAGAAGAGCGGTGCTTCGGGCAAAAACGTAGCGCGGAGATGATGGTGTCGTTGCTCGTGGACCGTGGCCGAAGAACGCCGAGTCGACTCGGCGTCTCCTCGACCCTTCGCCCGCTGCTGTTTTTCCTGTTCCGCCGAGCAAAAAGAGACAGGCTGCAGGGAATCCGCCGAATGTTAGCCGCTTCGCGTTTCAGAACCTTACGGACAGGATAATGTATCGAAATTTGAGAAGCTTACGAAGGAATTTGGTTCGATGGATAGCCCCTAATCTTCAAATTGTGATACTAAAGTTGATTCTCATCCATTTAATTTTTGTGATGTCTATCATGGTTTTGTTCTACTGGTTCCACTAGGCGTTTCTGGTAATAAATATTTACAAATATATTGCAGTAATGAAATACTGAATTTACGAACCTAATTAGATTACTTATTCTAGTTGGAATATAAATTTTATGTACCTGTCACCATTACGATGGCGGCAATGTGCAATGTACCAGGTTAATTTGTATCATTAAGTTTTCAGTTTTGTTAATTCTAGATATTATCTTACAAGTAGACTAAATTTATTGCGTATCTTCAACTTTCACGGTCAGTTTCGTGAAAAGTTACGACCACCTTCTTCGTCCCCATCCTTGTCCCCATCCCCGTCGTGCGAAAACGTATGTATGCCGGAACAGAGAGTTCTGTCGCAATTTCAGAGTTTATGCAAGCAGCAGCGGATGAATAAGACTGACTCGCGCTAATGCTGTTTTTCTCAATGGTAGATTCACGAGCAATGTCGAACTCCCTGAGATCGTGGCTAAAGAATGCAGTCTCGACTCGTCAAGCGTCTCTTTCTCCTCCTCCGTCTGCTTCTTTCTTTCGTTCGTGTATTATTATCGTCAGTATAGCGGCGCAAGGTAAAACGTGTGTCGAAAAACGTATATTCAATTTCTTATTTTTAAACGCTTCTAGAAAATAAACACCTCTTCTAAAAAAGTTAGTTCTTTTTTTGCTTGCGAAACAAAATCTATACGTTAGTTAACGGTCAATGTATTGAGCACTGACCTTTTGTTTTGTAAATATGAAGCATGCGTGGAGGAAGTTATACTCCAAATGGACCAAGGACGCATTCTGTTTGTAATAAAGTTTATTTTTAGGTTTAACTGTAGTTTTCTAATTTAGTACTACTTTAATATAGTAGCCCTACAAATAACGGGTGGTTGTAAAATTTGTCAAGCGTTGAAATGCATATGCTTAGATTTAAAAAAAAAAAAAAAAAAAAAAAACGGTGAATATCATGAAACTGAATGTATTTTTGAACGAATCTTCTAAGGATAGGAACTTGTGTTCTTTTCAAGTTTTATGATCATGTTATAGCTTTACGGTTACTGTTCTAGTTTATTACTGATTTTAATACTAACTTAGTGCTATATTTTTCATTTAATCCATAAATTGTGGATTATCAAGTGCAAATTATGGACTGTGTACAACGTTTTATTTCTAATAAATTGATGATATTAATTAATTACTAAAACTATAAAATGTAATTTAAAGTAAAGAGGAATTTAGATATAGATATAATGTATTTATGACAAAATGTCGAAAGAATGAATTATCGGAAAAGGATAATTAGGTAAGGGGTTAAAGGTCTCGGTATATTGAAGTAAAGCGATCTAAACGATACAAGAAAGCGGAAAAACGAATTTCTGATAAGCCACTGATTCTGATGTATCTGCTTAAACGAAATTCATGGAGAACCCGTTATTTATGAACCCGTGGCTGGAAATATTTCAAGCGAACGGTTTTTCCATCTCTCTCCTTCATCCTCTCCCTGTTTCTCGTCCAAAGAGCGGTTAGGTAAGAGGGACGAGGAAGCGAGACGTCTTTTATCGAACGGAGATACTCTCCCCTCGAATGACTTCGTTTTTCTTTGTTTCATTTTGTTCCTTCGATCCTGCTCGATGAGTCGACATTATCGCATCACGACGGTGTTAATTTTGTTGAATTCTCGCGCGTCTCATAAACGGAGATCTTTTTGAATATAAAAAATGAAAGGATACGTTAAATCTTTGACTTAAATATTGTCGCTTAAATTGTTTGACCACTTTTTCAGTAAATTTATATCATTGAATTTCTTTTTATTAAAATTAGAAATTGCACATGGAACATTGTTGATTCTTAGTGAATTAAAGGATTTGAATCACGTGCTCATAGAAGAATTTAAATTTGTCATTCTTGTTATAAGATCGAAGCTTTATTAATTTCTGAAATCCTACCTCGTGCATTGTACATTTACACGAATTTGCATAAACATGTCAATTTTTTAAAATCTAACTACCACGTTACCCGGTGAATACCACTTCACAACCAGTTCACTATAAAGCTCCTCGATTTCCCCGTTTCCTATATCCATCAATACGATCTTAGGTCTTAGTTTCTCTTTAAGGGACGGCTAATTCTACGGTTCCGTGTTACTAAAAGCCCGTAACGGTGCATTATTTTGCTAATTCCACGACGGGATAATTGGATGATTACACGGCGGGTGTGCGGCACGTTTAATTACGCTTACGCTAGATACACGGAAGGTTGAGAAAATGTTTTCCATCGGTGAAAATTGAACAAGGAGAAGGAGGAGGAGGGGGGTGACGGTGAAGAAGGAGGAGGAGGTGGAGTGGTGCCGCCGCCGGATACATCAGTCCCGGCGAATACCGCGCTGCTTCCTTCGCGAATTCAATTACACGTCTCTCTCCCGCGGGACGAGTAATTGCGTTGCGTTCACAGCGCGCATGCTGCCCTCCACGCGACCATTATAAAACATATCGCTCTATTACTATCTCGATATCTTAATAATTAGCGCAATCTCTTTCCCTCGGCTCGCCTAATTGCCCCGTCTGCTCTCTGCTCTCTCGGTTCCCTATCCTGTTGTAACGGATCGTGTCTCTCGTCTGCCGCGGTTCCGCTTCCTCTCCTCGGAGCGTGATTAATGGCGCATTACGATACACCGTTGCTAACACGTTTCTCGTATTCTCGTGAACCTCTGTCCATGGGATGCGTCCCCTCCACCGTTCCCCTCTCTCTTTTCATGTATCGCGTACAGAAATCGGTCGATAGCAACGATAACTTCGTTTAACAAGCTCGCTTACGGGATTTCTTAGGTTAGGTGGCTGTTCGTCGTAAAATTAGCAAGTTCGGTGTGAAAAGAAAAAGGAGGGGGGAAAAAGAAGCGGAACGAAGAGGGGGAGAACAGCGCGTAGAGGAGCGTTGTGCACGGAGAAGAGCGTATAACGAGAGTAGGAGCGTATAAAATCGCCAGACACTTAGACGCAAAGCCTGTTCTAATTGTAGCGTGAACTGAAATACTTGCGGCGGGTTCCGCGCGTGCATCAGCGTTTTAATGTCGACGTTTAACGATTCAACGTCCAACAAGGAGCGTGCACCTGCGGAGCGCATCAGCGATTGTAGGCTTGTGGGAAACCATCTACGATTGACTGAAATACATATTGAAAGTTATGGCTGTAACCATGTTTCGACGCGTAATTTCTCTCTCTCTCTCTTTCTCTCTGTTTCTCCCTTCCCTCCCTTTCTCATTCTTTTCCTTCCCAATTCCCACCCTCTTCCCATCTCATTCTCTTTCTTCTCAATCCATCTCCTCCCCATCTCTCTCTCATCTTTTTTCTCCCCTCTCCTGTGTAACGGGTGACTAGATCGCGACCGCTTCGGTACACCACGCATTGCCAGAGTGGTTAAGGTCGGTTATTTATGATTCTGCACCTGCAACGCTATGAAATTTTTACCATCGTTACGGTAACGGTACGCCGTGATTGATACGACAACCGTATTAATTACAATCGCTCTGTAGCACCTTTGCCGTCGATCGGGCGTATAGCCACGCGAACGAACCATGAATGCCTGTAAGAAGCAGCAGGCGCAGGGAATCGCGGGACCTTCCGTTGGAAAATCTTGGAAAAATTCAATCGACTCCCCCCCTTCCCCGATAAAAGTCCGACTTCTCGTCCCCCCGCGTATGTACGCGGTAACTCATTTCACCCGGTGTGTACGATCGCGTTACGGTTAATCGATGACTACAATAACGATCGCTTGTTATACATACAGCGAGGGCCCGTTCAATCAGCCTCGAAACAGATAGGATCGCGTTTCGAACGGCCAAGCGATCGCACGGTATTATTCCCGGTCTCGTTACTACAAAATATATATTGTATACACCGAATTCTTTCTTGTTCCCCTACCGGTCGTGCATGAATCTCCCAACCTTCTCACAACAAGTTCACAGTGAATCCCTCCTTAGGTAGATAGACCGCGATAACCTAGATCGTGAGCTTCTAGAAATCCACTGGCTCTCTCCCGATTGACGATCACGTTTGCTCGAGCGAATTTAACTGAAAGTTGTTCGCTCGGATCGAAGCGACCCATCCTTGTCATTCGGAGCGCTTTCGGGTCGAGGTCTTGTTCATTGCTGTATCGACGTATACACAGAGTGTCCCGGATTTAAAATGTCAAATTTTGTCGGCACTTTGTACAAGTCCAGAAAAGTGAAGGGAAATGGGTTATATAAACATAGGTCGTTTAATGCTTTATTGAAAAGTTATAAATAATGATATAGAATTTCAAATTGTGTTTATTATCGGTAGCCATCAAATTAACGTTTTATAACCTGAATTTTATTTCCTGTATATGAAAAAGAAACTATAGTTGATTACAATTCAGGTATTAATGCACTGAATATGACGATAGAAAAGGTGTAAAGAAAATTAAATCGAAGAAATATAAGTGTAATGGATATTTAACTTCCAAGTCGCATGGTGTTATAGATTGATGACTTGATACTAATTGTTACTACTGATAGTAATTTTTATCTAGATTTGTAGACGTGAATGTTTTCTGTTAAAATGATCACCATTGTTAGTTAAAAAGAAAAATTATCACTGTACGAAGATTATTTGTATTTTGTTCAATCTCTGTAAATGAATTATTCATTTTTTGAAATAGCTTCAACGACCTCTGACAGTTAACAAAGCTCACGTAAACGAATTAAATATAAATATTGCTGACCTCTTTTACTATTGTATCACGATAACCACATCCATTATCGTTCCCTTCGAATTTTGTATTTTTCTTTATAAATTTTTAACAAAGCATTAAATAACCTACGTCTGTATAACATTTTTACCCAAACTTACAAAATGTATTGACAAAGTTTGGCTCTTTAAACCTGGGACACCCTGTATACACACGAGTGGCTATTTAGTTTATCAAATTTTTAAAACCAAAATTCTTATTTTGTTCATAAAAATTACCATCCAAGGATTCTTAACTTGCAATTACAGTGAAATTTCGTTTATATGAACTCCATGACATTTATAGGAGGTTTATCATATAAACTTAATTTTTCTTTTAATTGAATCAGTTTTAATAATTTCGAAGTTTTACTCTTGAACGATTTGGGAGTTGATATGGATTATTGAATTCACACGAGGGTGGTAAATAACAGAGAACCCTGGAAATCATCCTTGTCGCGAGTTACGACACGCAGTGCGTGTAAATCTGTTTTCGTAGTGGATTCGATTTACACGAAGGCGCACGCAGCGGTCGAGGCCTACCGATAATTGTATAACGAAGCGGCAGTCGAGGAGGTAGCTAGCGAGCGCGCGCAGTTTCAGAGAGCAAACACAAAGCGTGATTCGACGACGAGGGACAGCGTACAGTACACGCTGAGGACGGAAAGCTTGAAAATATAAACATTTTTTTAGACCTATCGTTTTATTACTTATCAAGGTCATCGATTGAATATGCTTCTTAAATATTGAATGTACAGTTACAAAATCATTCAGATTAACCCTTCTATGGGCCCGTGTAATTTTCAGGTCACATGCTAATTTATTGACATTTTAACAAATAATTTGTTTTTTTTCATGAGATAGCGTATGCATATTAATCATATAATTTTCTATAATGTAAAATTGTTTAAACTGGAAAATTTCTTTTCATCTGGATATATAGGATTATAATTTTTGTTTGTTTGAAACAAAAATTCGGCCCATACAGGGTTAAGTTGTAATGAACGCGAAAGGTTTTGATTTAAAGTAGAACCTCTTTTATCCGCACATCTGTTATTCGTTATTATTCTGCCCACATATTCTATTATTAATATTTTTTTATCTTTTTAAATTATGAAACTTAATAATGAAAGTGATATAAATTACAAAAATACTTAAACAAATTATTAGTTTATACAAAAATTAGTTAATGTAGTTTGGTATAAGAAAAAGGGATTGCTGTGGTATTGAAAAATTCTATCTGAACATTTTTGTTTCTATGTTGAACAATTCTATAAGTGTTCTCAATTCTACCCACAACATTTTTTCAATTTTCCATACGGTTTATTCTACAAACACCGACACCGTAACAAGCTTCAAATGAACGCAAGGAGTGCAAAACTCGAGCTCACCGCATCCTACTTCGCCCCGCGCTTTAATCACATAACCCCGGCGAAACCGTGTAAAACCCATGAACGATCGCTTAGCTTATTTTTTCGTCAGCTTATCCCTTAAAAGCTCCATCCACCGCTTTCAAACTTTCTATCGGCCGCGTATATAACGGGTGGTGTCACTAGAATCTAACTGATCGTCCTGAGCACTCGTTTTGTGCCCTAAAGATTCGCCTTGTGGCCTTTATAATTATAAACCCTTATATCCGTTCAAACACGTTCCGTATCCAACACGATCCGGTTCATACAAAAAAAAAAAAAAATTATCCGTTCAAACAACGCTTCAGTCAAACTACATCGCATCAGCCAAAATGTTGTTCTCGATAATGTCTGATGGTGTCTGAGACGCAACGTTATGTAAAGGAAAGAATATTTTTCTTCGTCTAAGAATATTTTATCTCTACATCTTCAAAAGAAAATGAAGCTTACACATACCAAAAGGTTCTAGGAAAAATGATATGTACTTTATCGAATAAGAAAACAATTACACAAAAATATATGGCTTTCTTATTAATTTATAACAAAACTTTTTTAATTTTTAGTTAACCTAATAAAATATTTTTAAAATGTCACATAATAAATCAACGCATAGGAGAAAGAAGACATATTTCTTATGATGTTTCTTAACACTAGATTTACGAACATTTCTTGTATATACATTTCCAATATACATATACTATAGAATAAGGTATACATCAAACAGAATTTGAAATTGCAGAACTGACACAGAAATAGATTTAAGTATATTTGTATCGTTTCATCGATAAAAGTTAGCAAAAATTGCTAGAAATAATAGTAATTGTTTTTGCTCACAAAGTCAAATTGACGGGTCCCGTAAACCTAGTGTTAAGTACACATAGACTGTACAATTATCTTGTACCAAAGACGAAGAATCACTAAATCGAATTACATGTTATCAATGTTGCGCTCAAAACGTGTCTTTATTAATAACCTTAAACAGTCTCTTATTCGCGGTGGGTCATTCGGTTATTTATGGCCTCGTAGTTGCGCGGAGGGGTTCGAACGATGGCGGGCGCGAGGGGTTGCTACGTAGCAGCAGGCCAGCGCTGCGCTTTGATGCCGGGGCCGGGGAGGGTGGCGATTTCAGGGAGGTGGCGGGCGGCAGAGGCTGACTCTACTGTGCAGCCCGTGCATGCATGCACGTGTGTTTGTACGCGCTTATATGTGTGCACGTGCAGAGTCGTTCCTGACGAGGGTGCAGAGGGTGCCCTGGACGGCCAAACTGCTTATTACGTATAAAAACGTTGCCCAATAAGAATAATAATCGAATACGGGAAATATAATACTCATTTTACAAACAAAACCAATTTCTTTTACTAGATGTTCGTTTCATTGTATGAAACTAAGAATTTTAAAATGGTTTGTTTGCATGATAATTATTAAACCCTTCGTACTCAGAATACCAGTGCTACCGACGCGAATGTTTGTTCTAGCAACTTCGAGATGCAAGAAACTCTAAAATATAGCGCTTGATAAATTCTGTAAACTAACAAATCATAAATCTAACGTTAACCTTCTTCATATTAGCCAAAAAAAATTAAACTAAAATTTTTCATGTATTATGCAACACAATCCAAAGTAAACATTACAAATATAATAAATAATATTAAATTAGTAAGCGTGGACGTGTTGCTTTTGCGCACTTGGGCGGCCAACAACCCAGCGACGGCTCTGTGTAGTATGTGTATACGCAAGAGCGAGAAAGAGAGCACATCGAACGTTACGAACGAACGAACCAACGAACGAACGCACGAACGAACGAACTGAACGGACGTACGAACGGTAGGTAGAGGGAGAGTTGGCCAAGCTTGTACCTACAGCGTGTGTAGTGAAGTCTATAAAGGAGCGCTTTATTGATCTCAGTTTGAACGCACGCTAGGATACCGATATAGTCCCCCGACCCGTGCTCTGCTATAACACGGCCGCGCTCTGAATAAGGGGAGAGTTCTCTTGAGATACACAGGGTGTGTCTGATGGCCGGTGCGCGCTTTCTTCGCGAATGCCTGGATAATGGCGCGAGCGAACTCGGTTGTCGTCAAACTGGCCTCTGCCTGCGTGACTGGCTACCTCCCTCTCGCCCCCCTTCCTCTTCACCGCCCGTGGACGAGCCGTAAAAATTATGTGCCGTCGCGATCTCGCCTGGAACGCCGTGCCGCTCTGCTTTCCTGATCACGCATGCTTTGTTGCATCGGACGGAACCGTGGAAGATATATATATTCGAAGCACTGGCGGTTATAGAGCCATACGTACTTGAACGTTATAGAAATTGTGATTATCGAATAAAAATCTTCATCTAGACTTAGTACCAGAAGTACTGATAATTAAAGTATAATTACTTGCAGCAAAGAAATGAAATTAAAATTAATACGAAGGAAATAAATTTTTATTTATGCTTTTTTATAGATCATGAAAATTTATTTAGTTAACACAGTAAGGTTACGGAATTTATTATATATTATAAATTGGTTATCTTGATCACTTTGGAACTTTTAGTGTTAAGGATACAATTTTAACCCACTTGCAGCTGATGATATAGTGGTACCTATGTATTTTTTTTATAAAATATAGTATATTTTCTTGTTTTTACATTTTTTCAAACCAACGGTTAGTCGCGATTAGAAGGATAAGTACATTTTTTTATATTTTTATGTTAATTGAAATCAAAAGGATATGGATTTGAGGTTTCTGGCTAACGAATGTATTTTACATAGAACTTTAATATTCACATGATGCCAATCTACCAACTAATAGATTTGCATCTACCATCTTGAATTTTCATACGATTTTAAACCAATTCCTCTGTTTACATTGTGTCGCGTAAAGGCACGTTTAGATATCAGACGCTTTTAAACGTAAAAGCAAACATCGCGTCGAAAGGACTATCTTTAAGAACTACATCGAGTGGACACTTTTTTTATACCTTTTAGCGAACATTGTAAGCCCACGCAGTCTTACATCGTTTTCTACACCTCAAAGTATACGAAAGTAAAAATCGTAGGTACTGATATTTTAATATTTTTGTGAGTGGCTGTATCTGTTTCAAGTACACTATTTTCTTTAGCTCTGTGGAATAGATCCGGCGTGAATGCGAGGCTGCTTCGACGGAACGCGGGATCCGGTCGATAAGCACTGGTCTCCGATAATTTTGCGTGAGGCTTTCGCGACGATATCGGGATTCAGCTGTCGGATATAATATTAGTCGCTGATATCGCACACCGTCATCTTTCGCTGATGTTATTGTTGGAGCGTTGCGACGCTTCTAGGTGGAAGATAAAGGGCTGTATATCTGTCGGATCGGTGCTGTTTTAACCGTTTGCGTACCACGATCCGCTTTCGCGCTCTTCCGATTTCCTGTCGAGAAAACCCAACGCATCTGACCGATACATACAACTGACAATGCACTCGTATTAATATATAATAATCTATATATAAATGAATGTGCGTCTGTCTGTCTGTCTGTACTCGATAGATTCAAAAACCACACATCCAATCGCCGTGAAAATTTGGGAAATTATTACGTATATCCCCGTGAAGGTTTTTGAAAATTTTTATTTTAAATTAGAGTTGGGGTTCTAGGTGCTCCCGAACGAATATCCCAAAAATATCAAAATAACATTTAATTAGTAATTATTAATAATAATAAATAATCTTGAGAACCTTTTTTCTACAATAATAGTAATTGTTTTGGCAAATTTTGCTCATGGACCTCGAAACTCGTCAAATTGACGGGTCCCGTAAACCTAGTATCATGTAAAATAAGTTACAAATTAAAAATATGGAAAATTTAAAAAGCAAATAATATTTCAATATTTTTATTTTATTTTATTTATAAATGGACCGAAGCCGTTTATATAATATGTATACAAAGTAAAAGAAAAGAAGAAAGAAAAATCAAAAGACATACATGTTAAACTTAGCGTGACAAAAAGTAACTAGGGATAACATTAATCAATTAACACTTCGCAATTATATTTTGAAGGTATGTGAAGATCCACAGAAAAAATTTATACGATTATAAATAATGTTAGAGTCAGTAATGATACGATTGATTGGATTCTTTAATTCATACTAATTTGAGCCACTGCATATATTTCTTTTTATTTTCGTTTTGTGAAATTCAATAGTCGGATCATGTTCTTCTTCGACACATTGTACATAGTTCACAGGGAACGAAGAATTTTCCTTGGCGCTGATTGGAGGCCATTACGGAGGAACCGTTTCTGTAAATACTGGCATTTGCATCGTTCGTGGTTAGCCGCAACGATCTTGTAGACGGACGAGCGAGCGAGCAGGCGAGGTTTTGGACCTTCCTCGTAATGTCATCGCTATACGCCTTTTCCCCATTACTCTTTTCGCCTGATAATAATATATCTCACCGTTTAAACGTTTTTTGAGATTTTCGGCGTTTAATAAAATTTTTTGTATTTCACATAAATAATGAAATTTAACTTACATTTAATTTAATTTACTTTATATTTAATTTATATAATTTACTTCACATTTAATTTAATTTAACCAGTTAAGTGTGACGACCTCTTTACAAAGCACCCCCCAGTGTGTGTCGCGATAATCAGGCGATGACGGATATAATTATAAATCCAACTCAAACCATTTATGATTTTCATTTGTCTTTTTTTTATTTCGTGTTGACCTCTAAACATTTTAAACATATTAAACTTTACGAATATAATTTAATTTTCGCCAAAATTACAATTTAAATATCAAACTGTAACAAAATTTTACGCATGACGGATATAGTCGTCATGACACAAAATTTTGTCATATCTCCATAATGGATATAGTCGTCAAACACACTTAACTGGTTAATTTAATTTGGCAAAACTATTGATATTATTGTATGCCTTTTTTTAACGTAAAAGGATCTTAGACTATTTTCCGCGTTTAATAAAATTTTTTGTTTCACGTAAATAATGAAATTTAACTTACATTTAATTTAATTTACTTTATATTTAATTTATATAATTTACTTCACATTTAATTTAATTTAATTTAATTTGGCAAAACTATTAATATTATTGTATGCCTTTTTTTTAACGTAAAAGGATCTTAAAACATTTTCCGCTTTAATAAGATTCCAGTATTTAGTATAAACAATAAAATTTGAACTAAATTCACTCTGATAAAATCATTATTAATTTTCAATCAGTGGGATAAAGTCTGAAGAACTCCGTAAAATTTTGCACTAGTCACATGCATCCCACATATTTTGTCACGCAAATAAAATTTATCCGGTAGATTTTGTATATCAGAAGATTACTCCAAAATCAAAAATATAAAAATTTCTTTTTTCGCAAAAAGATATAAAAATGTAATAATTACATACTAAAGAAGTAGTGTATTAAGTGTTAATAATTCCACCATTTAAGCGTTAACCCTCTTGTATTCATTTTTCTACTTCTAAAATATTGCAGTTTTAACGTTTATCTAATACTCCTCGAATTTGAAGCTGACATATGCTAACACCTTTAAACGGAAGTGTGAAGTTGTAGATAGACAACGTCGTACAGTTTTTTCGAGTTCGATTTGCTGATTCGATGTCCGATTCGAGAAGAATT
Organism: Tetrapedia diversipes; assembly: GCA_033822845.1. Lineage (NCBI taxonomy): Eukaryota > Metazoa > Arthropoda > Insecta > Hymenoptera > Apidae > Tetrapedia > Tetrapedia diversipes. The sequence continues at coordinate 64,307 of JAOPTO010001121.1, forward strand.
TGTCTCGAAAACGAAATTCCTTTCCGCGCTGCACATACGAGACGATAAAAAATACAGATAAATTTCATTGTAATTTTCCTTGGATTGCTCGCGTGGCTCGAGAAGGAGGCACGCTGCTGTGAACAGCGTCACAGCAAAAGTCGAGCACCGGCTGAGGTCGATCCGTGGGACGTTGCCAGCGCTCGAATTACGCGCGGTGTATTTCGTTTCTTGCGCGATCGCGACCGAAAAATGCGTGCAGCAGTTTCTCTCGGTTCGCCGTGTTTCGCAACCGTGTATCGCGTGTGTGACGCGGCGTGTAAGAAACGTTACCTGTTCGTGATAGCGAGCCTCTCGATCCCCACAGCTTTGTGGCGTCGTACAAAAAGAGCACGTTCTGCCGGTTGTGTATAATTGCTCTGGTTCAAATCAAAGTAACGTATTTATTTATTTATTTATTTGTTTATTTGTTCATTTACTTGACGCGTAAACACCCTTTATAAAGAAGTAATACAGTAATAATTGCTCTGGTTCAAATCAACGTAACGTATATATTTATTTATTTGTTTGTTTGTTTGTTTATTTACTTGACGAGTAAACGCCCTTTATTAGGATGTAATACAAGAATAATTGCTCTGGTTCAAATCAAAGTAACGTGTTTATTTATTTATTTGTTTGTTTGTTTATTTATTTGACGAGTAAACACCCTTTATAAAGAAGTAATACAATAATAATTGCTCTGGTTCAAATTAAAGTAACGTATTTATTTATTTATTTATTTATTTATTTATTTATTTATGTGTTTGACGGGTAAACATCCTTTATAAAGAAGTAATACAGTAAAAGTAAATTATAATAATTAAAAATAAAAGCGAAAGTGAAACTAAAAGGAGCACAATTACATACAAACTTATACAGGAGAATACATTGTTCTACACAATAAAAACACAAAAGGAGACTGCTAAATATTGAAGTGCTTATAACTGAAGGTTTGTAGCCTTTGCAATCTGATTGTTTCATTCTTAAAACTACTCAAGGATAAATTGAAAAAGTTTAAGTCAGCAAGCGAGTTGACTAGATTACAAATTTATTATTTATTTATTTACTTGTTTGTTTGTTTGTTTCTGTGTAAATGCAGATGAATTAACGGTAATAACAAATGCAAACCAGTTTTTTGCCACAGATTACATTGATTCAGTTGCAGTAAAAAAAAAGAGTATCAATGAGACGTATGAATAAGAACACGTTGATTATTTTACTGCGAGTTTTTAAACGTGCGGATAGATATAGAAACACACGTAATATGCAAATGCATCTGTGGAACGTATCTTGAGCGAAATTCGTGTTACAGTGTTTGGAGAGTGAA
>JAOPTO010001122.1:0-16052 GCA_033822845.1 Tetrapedia diversipes
GTAACTCTATGCAACATTCTAAGACGAAAATCAAGAGTAACCATATTGCGTTTGACGCTTTGTTTATTAGTTATAAGCAACTAAAGAACGGGCATTTTTACGCCTGAGAGCAGGCAAATGGAGCAACACGGTAGGTAAATGACTACGCAGTGATGCTCAGTCAGTGCGGAATATGGCTTACATCTGAACAGCTACAGAAATGCACGCAGTTTCGACTGAGTATCACTGCATAATCATTGACGTTACCTATATACTAGATTTAAGGGACTCTTCAATTTGACAGGATTTGGACTTCATGAGTAAAATTTTCAAAAATAATTACTATTATCCCTAGCAACTTTTGTTGAGTTTCGAGTTTTAGTCATAACTACGTATGGAATACGGCTTTCCTCTGGACAGCTACAGAAATGCACGTACTTCCTGCTAAACATCACTGCGTAGTCATTTGGAGTAGTCACATGGGCGTAAAATAGCCCATTTTTTAAATTGCTTATAACTAATAAACAAAGCGTCAAACGCAATATTGTTACTCTTGATTTTCGTCTCAGAATGTTGCATAGAGTTACCCCTTCAATTTTCTCCTTCAAGCTTTGTCCGAATATCCTGTATAGTGTTTCGTCTCCACATACGAATCTTTCTTAGTCCAATACCATACCTAAAATCCATCACGTTGAACGAACGTCAAACGTTTTACCATTCGAACGTAATTTTTATCTTCCTTCGGACACGTTAATTCTGTTTGCTATGTTACTCGATAAACAAGTTATTCAGCCAGCTTCCTTCTTGATAGAGGGCCTCGGTTGCCAAGGGACCAACCATGAACACTGCATATTCATATCTTCTCCCAATATTGACTCGTATAATCTCACTAATTCTATTCAGAATCTAAGCTCTTTTCTGAGCTGAACGCATTTATCTTCTGGAGACTGAAGAAGGTACTTTCGTGACTTCTTTTCCGTTGAAAGAGGTTACGAAAGAATCTAACGATCGAGGGATTAAGTTGCTGACAATAGGCAAGATCTTTGTCGTCGCATCCTATTACTGCTAGCTCGAACAAAGGGAAATATTGTCGTTTGATTTATCAGAAATAATTCACGGTGTCGCGTTCTTGTCGCGAATGAACTGCAATTTTCACTTTAACACTAGAACCACCGACGATTACAGTCTACTTATTTGCTTGGAACAGATCAAATACATGAAAAAATACCGAATATATAGAAAACAAATCTTTATTTACACCTTTTATAGAAAATCATAATAAATTTTGGAAGCTTGGTAAAATGAATTTATAAGGTTGCTATGAATAATCATCAATCCGTCATTTTGACTGTTCTGGTAGTTCTAGTGTTAAACATTGTTTGCACATTCAGTGTTTTGACCATTCGATTCTTTGTTTCAAAGGAAGGAAGTCGAGGGTGGCTGTATTTTGTAAAATGTAGAAGATTTTAAAAGTTTGTATAAAATCGTTTAAAAAGTGAATTCCACCCCAGGTCCAATTTATTGATACGAAATGTATTTTTAATTTTTTACGCGTAAACATTACTCATGTTTATTTTGTACTATAAAGCGCGTACAATCGATAAACTAAAAATATCTTGTTGAGCTTTTATCATCCTAATACGTTGAAGGAAGAACTTTAAGAGTTACTTTAATTTAAAAAGAACGTTTACACTTACATACATACATATAATATTAAAAGAAACAAAGTACTATCCTAAGTTTTATTTCTAAATTTTTCCCTTTCCATAAACTCTCTTTACCTCAAAAGGAAGTAGGGAACACAATTTATTGAAATTTCATCAAGAAATTTGCAGTCCAAGTTCCATTAGAGATCTTATTCAAACTTGTTTATAAATCATGTTTATAAATTTATGTCCACCAGTGTAAATAAGGAAAGAAGCGACAGTATAAGACAAAATATAAAAAAACATTTTTCAATAAGGAGAAAAGATTTATGTAAATTTATGCCCACCACTGTAAATAAGAAAAGAAATGACAGTATAAGACAAATGATAAAAAAACATTTTTCAATAAGAAGAAAAGATTTTTCTTGTGACTCTCATATGCAGGTTTGGAAAGCATCAAATTTTGCAGTATCGTTGATCTTGCGAAAGCCCACACTTGAGGCCGAAAAGATCCAGGCATTGCCAGGTAGATAGAGCAAGGGTTAAAATTCCGCCCCAGTTTGCTTGCGAGGATCGTCGATAAAGAACCACTACGATATTGACCGCTTGATTGCTGCCACAACACCGATCGCGCGAACTTTTTATTTATCTCTTCTATCTCGTCTCTTTGGACAGAATGTAGGGCTTGAAGCTCGTCATAGTCATGGGAATCGAAGGGTATAAGACAGCCCCGATGATTGGCAGCAAAACGGAAAAAAATTTGTGCTGGCATCGTCTCTATTAAATCGTTGCATGACATGATTTTGTGCGTTGATCGTCAAATCGAAAGAAAACTCAGAAAGGAATGGTATTGGAATCTAAACAAAATCAACACAGACAGGGTCTTTCAATTTCCCCAAAAAATGGTAAACATACGATCGTGATTTGAATCTCTTGGTAGGAGATCCAGATTTTTATCATCTGAGTTTTAACACTATTCCTACCGCAATATTCCCACGTAAGACAGATTACAAATTTTTCTCAGAAAATAAACAATGAAAAAAGAAGTGAATATTGAAAAATGTATTATACGTATATTTGAGGAAAAGTCTAAAGTTTAAAGGCGATTCCATCGAAGGTTGTATCCATGAAATTCTAATCGAAAGTTTAAAAACGGTCATTTGATCGGTTATGATAGGAATAGTGTTAACTAACGAGCGAGCAAGAACACAGCTGTAAAATAATTCGCGAAATAAGTAAGGACTGTTAAGAAAGTATTCTTAAACAGTTTTCTTATTGTATATTACCATAATTGTGGCATTTAACGTATTGTGACTGGATAATACTGTAACGAGGAAAACAATTGACAGATTGCATTGCTTAGACCAGGAATCAATCGAATTAGGATCTTTCGCATTCCGGGCGACTGCTTTGACCATTAACACTAGATTTATGGACATTTCTTGTACATCTATTCCCAATATATATATACATATACTAAGGAATAAGGTATACATCAAACAGAATTTGAAATTGCAGAACTGAGAGAGAAATAGATTTGAATATATTTGTATCGCTCCATCGATGAAAGTTAGCAAAAGTTACTAGGAATAATAGTAATTGTTTTCGCAAATTTTATCTCTCATGAAGCCTAGTGTTAACCCTTTCGCTACCAAGGACGAGATGTCTGAGATATCTCATTATAACATTATAACTAATTCCATTTCAGGCTGCGTCCAAATTAACCCTTAACCCTTTCGTTACCAACACGAAATATCTTAATTCCACGAGGTCTCATATGCCACGACATGAAGGGGTTAACTTCTCCATACCGGACCGACAACTCTTCCTCTCCTTGTCTAAATAACCCAAACGTAAATAAACGCCAAATGCCTACAATACCGTTATTGCTAAAAAAGCAACATTCCAAGCTTAAACGATTGATAAACAAATCGGTGGCGATTCCTCGTGTCTCTGTTTACCGAAAAATTCGGCCATGACGCATCGTCGAACCTCGCGGCACCGTTTCGCTTCCGGTTCCACACGAACCGTGTGGCTGCGCTCTCCCCAATCGCGTTCCTCTGCTCGATTGTTTTGCTGAAAACTCTATCGCCGCTCCGGGGAAACGTGCTCCAGCGTGCGGCCACGTTTATATTTACCGGCGCTGTAACCAAATGTAGGTCGAGCTCCGATAGGAACAGCCCGGAGACTCGCCCTGCGCGAGGCCAGGCCCACGGATAAGATTTTTATCTTCGAGCCTCTGTTGTCTGCCGTAAACAACGATAGCCGTTCCATTCGATCGAGTCGAGCCCGACTCGTATCCGCTGGAAGCGGTATCACAGGCTCTGCGAGGTTCACGCGCGAACCGTATGCGGATTTCGTGGCATTTAATTGTCTGATCGATGCTCCGAGGACTTTAATAATAGAACACGGTGCTCTTTTTTTTTCTCATATTGAAATTGACGGCCGGCTGGATCGGAGCTTGATAAAGTAGACGTTCGAAACGAGCGCCTAACGTATAGAGTTCGTGGCAGGGATATTCGAATGGCGTAGAGATTGCACTCACAACATGAAAATCTCAAGGTTTATTTAAGAACACGACTTTGACGTTCATTGTGTGCTTATTCGGAATAGGAGGAACGACGATCAAAGCGAAATTGGCGTTCGAATATTTTTTTAATCAAGTGTATCTATTTCAAACGGGTGTGTTAAGGTGCGCATGTTTGTGCATTTAAATGTGAAGAGTAATGTGGGACAGGAACATGTATGTAAAAATGTGTAAAATATTAGAAGGATAACTTATGGGTGAGTTATTTGAGAATGGGTTGAAAGAAATTTCTGTTCGAGTTCTGTTCCTTTTTATGAAAAATATTATGTCGTCTCATAAATAATGTGAGCAGTTTTTTTCTTGAAACAAGCTGAAATATGGTAATGTGTTATTTTCTTCCGTGCAATTGTCTTCCATTTGTTTGATGATTATTGAATCCCTCTTTTAATAACTCTTCAATTTCACTTCCAATTAAACTGATACGATTAGATACCATTCATTTGTTAAAATATAAATTTCATTTAAATTTATAAATCTAAGAATCCATCGTCAGTGGTCTTTTCATGTAATCAGAGAAAAACTTAGGCAAGCTATTGATTATGATACTATTAATTTTATATCTTAAATTATATTGTAAATATTGTAATCATTTTAATTTGAAAAAAATAAGGTTAACAATTTGCACAATTATTCGAAACATTTCTCTTACATTGGCCTATGCATGAATCATGTCCATAAATAAGAACATCACCCGATGACCCATCGTCTGATCACGCCATCCTGAACGTGTAGATAAATTTCCGAAGGTTCGTTGGTGAAATAAAGGAAAATTTTATAAATCAAAATTATTTCCTAGGGGACAACAGAATTATGAAATACATATTATGTTTACTTAAAAGAGTAATTATTTAACTGATACACACTTACATCATAATTATAAAATAAAAATGTACAGTTTCGTCACAGTTTCCATAATAATTTATCAGGTAAATTATTTGAACATTTTCGTACAATAAGTATAGATAAATTAAAAAAAAAAAGAGTTATAAATTTTTATTTTTATCTGATAAAGAATTTCGGATTGTAGTATCCTTAATTTAATTCACTCAAAATTGTCTTGAATAAATATTGTTTTTAGATATATGAATATAATTAGCGATAGCATTCAATACTCCTCATATAAGGAGTTTCTATGTAATCCGTTTGCAGTTTTCCAATAAAATGCGAAACGATAAATCACGACACATAATAAATTGCACACGGATTAAGGTTTCGAATATCCAATTTAACGTTTCCATTTAAATGATTTACTGTCAACGCTGAATGACATTTCCCGTTTTCCCTATGAAACATGATCTTCCATACCATAATGCTGATTGTAAACGAGATTCCAGACATCAATAGCATCGAAACTAAAATTCGAATGCACTGCTCAGAATTTTTGCACGAACTTTTCATCGCCGATATTGGACAATATTTTTACGTTTACTCTACGATATATACAAATTTCAAATAATGCGTAAAATAACGATTATAGTATGTATCAATTAATTGGGGCTTTAAATAATTTAATGACCTCGTTTAAACGATGTTGGTGTTCGATTACACGTTTCGCGTCTCCGATGAAAACGGAACGTGAAAAGTCGAAATTATGCCAACGAACCAGAATTCGTGCACTAATTAAACTGGTCCCAAAATTCTGGACACGACATTTAATATTCTTGTTTTAGTTGTTTATATAGCGTTGATCCGTTCTCGAAGTTTTGCCAACGAGAAACCAGATCAAAAGGTTGCCTACGTCTGTTCTGTAATTATACCGAACTCGAGCCAAAACTTTTGAACGCACCGCTCGACGCTTAATTATTTCCATATTTGTGTATACGTTATCGTATACACTCTGCTGCTTTAATTAATTATATAAACAGAATCGTGATACAAAATAGGGGTTCATCTGAAACTGTCTACGTTTACTGTCGTCGAAAATGCTTTGCATTCCGACAAACGAAGGATATTAGTATGATCGTCAAGTATAAAATTATGCCACATCGTACTGGCACGCGGAAAGACGTTATATTTATACACTGCTTGACAGCATTATCGATCGTTCGACTTTAATTGATCGTTAAAGTAGAAGCGAAGTAACTGTAACTATTTACCCCGACAACGTTCTCTCAATAATTGCTGATACCTGTGCATTATATATAGGAATCTTTTACTTTTATTTGGTGAGATCGTAGGGTTGAGATGTAGGTAAAACAAAGTGAAATTCTTAGATAAATTCTACTTTTATTTAATTTAGCAGAGCGAGATATGTGGCTCAGGTGTGAATAAAATAAAAGTGAAGTGATTAGAATATTAATGAATGTATATTTAAAATAATTTAATAGCAACAACTTAATAGTATAATATACTCACTTATAATATACTTACTATTAAGTATAATAACTATTAAATATAATATACTTAATAGTTATAATTATAGTTAATAGTATAAACGACTTTTCGACTTAATACAACTTCAACGTTTTTATTTCTTTTTTACACTTTTTCTGTCTCGCACCTGCATTCTTCCCGACGTATATTCTCCCAAACACTCATTTCCTTTCTTTCTAATTCTAAATCTTTTCAACTCGATGCATTTGGCCACGTTCACCCAAAATTCCTTAGTTAAAAAATAATAGGTAAGGTTAATAAGTAATATTTATATAGGAAATTTCTGAGTTTATTATTTAGTAGATAGATGATGATGTGAATAAAATAAAGTGAAGGGCTTAGAATATAATAAATAAATATTTAAAACAGTTTAATAGTAACAACTTAAACGACTTTACAACTTTGCAATTACGACGTTCTTACTTCCTTCACTCTTTCTGTCTTCACAGTCAACCAACCACTGTTGGGTCACGTTCACCCAAAATTCCTTAGTTAAAAAATAATAGGTAAGGTTAATAAGTAATATTTATATAGGAAATTTCTTAGTTTATTATTTAGTAGATAGATGATAGGGCTCAGGTGTGAATAAAATAAAATGAAGGGCTTAGAATATAATAAATAAATATTTAAAACAGTTTAATAGTAACAACTTAAATGGCTTTACCACTTTGCAATTACGACGTTCTTACTTCCTTCACTCTTTCTGTCTTCACAGTCAACCAACCACTGTTGGGTCACGTTCACCCAAAATTCCTTAGTTAAAAAATAATAGGTAAGGTTAACAAGTAATAATTATATAGGAAATTTCTTAGTTTATTATTTAGTAGATAGATGATAGGGCTCAGGTGTGAATAAAATAAAGTGAAGGGCTTAGAATATAATAAATAAATATTTAAAACAGTTTAATAGTAACAACTTAAACGACTTTACAATTTTGCAATTACGACGTTCTTACTTCCTTCACTCTTTCTGTCTTCACAGTCAACCAACCACTGTTGGGTCACGTTCACCCAAAATTCCTCAGTCACGACATTGTCTCAAGCGTTTATCTTTCGCGTCTCAGAAGCACTCTGGTCCAAATATTCTACGTTCACACGGCTATCGCTCAATTCAACCACTCTTCACACTTTCCCAAAATCTTGGGAAGTTTTGTTCCCACACTTGATCGCATTCCTACGTATACAGTAGAGTTAAGAGTCATCTTTTTACAAGCGATTGCAAATTACAAATTCAAATCTCTCGGCGAAGTTGCAAATTGATTTGACTATCCTCGTGGATAATCAAGACGAACTTCCGGTAACCCTTTCTCTGTCAGCCTACCAACCAACTACAAAGTTTATATTTAATTCCTTACACGCGTATCGTAAGTTCCCTGGGAATTAATAACAAAGTTACCCGACCCTTCGCTGGAGGTAGTTGTACATCGTTCACGTCACGTTTCGCTTTTTCCGACACAAATTCGAAGGGCCGGCGAAGTATTAACACAGGGAGTAATTACTCGGGTGCTCGGTAATTGCACTTCTCGTTGTCCTCATTTTTCGAATTTCTCACTTTACAAAGGTACCATGGTAATTGGATCGGAAGCGGTGATTTAAAAGTGATTTAAAGTATTAATGCCAATTAGAGGGCTAAGTACCCCGTTTACAGTCGCTCTTTCGTTGCGCCCTATGAGAGACTCTGATCAAAAGCGAGCCGCTTTTTTTCGCCCGACAACATGGCGCGCGCTGCTTCCGGTGAAATATATTTAAAAATATTCTGCTGTACGTACAATAATTATACGATCGAGCATTACGACGTGGCTCGGATGTACCACGATTCCGACTAGGCTGGTTTACTTTTCTTGTCGAATCAAATATTCAATGGTTATTAAAGTATGCAGATCGACCCGGCGCATAAATTGTCGTGAAATTGTTCCCGTTAGGTCTCGAGCGGGCTTCCGTCGTTCGTGGATGTTGAAAAATTGCAGTTTCCACGTCGTCGTTCCAATTATCGTTTAAGTGCCCCGGCAAGTAACGTGGGGAAGCTACGTGTATTCTTCTTAAGTGCAACTTAAGACGTTTGTGCGCGCACTTATGCGCTCCGGCTGAATTAAAAGTCTTCAGATGTGAAAGGATGCTCGACAGTCTTAAGACGTACCATTCTTCCTTGCGTCAGACGGATACGCTGTAGAAGCTGTTCCGTTTTCTTCAGCGCATCCTTTATTCATCGTATAAACGGTGTATTAAATTGCGCGGAAAGGATACGGCAAGCGTTCCTCAACAATTGGAATGTTAAATTCCTTCAAATTCTCCAAATTTTTGCTCGAGAGAAAATGTATTTCATTCTAGAGCTACTGACTATTCGATGCTCATTTGTATAAAAGAAATTGAAATATTGGAAACGTAAAAAAATCTTAATGATGCAAAAATTAGAGGTAGGTCTTAAAAAAAAAAAAAAAAAACATGTATCGTCGTAAGTGTCTATGTAAACATTTCTGATTCCTAACAAAAACAAAACAAAAGCATGAGATCAATGTTAGAAACATACTTAATCGTATTGCAATATAGTTTGCATAAAATTTAAGTGTGTTATAATTAAATTATAATAAGTGTCTATGTAAACTTTTCTGATTCCTAACAAAAACAAAACAAAAGCATGAGATCAATGTTAGAAACATACGTAATCGTATTGCAATATAGTTTGTAAATAGGTTGCATAAAATTTAAGTGTATTATAATTAAATTATAATAAGTGTCTATGTAAATTTTTCTGATTTCTAACAAAAACAAAACAAAAGCATGAGATCAATGTTAGAAACATACTTAATCGTATTGCAATATAGTTTGCAAATAGGTTGCATAAAATTTGAGTGTGTTATAATTAAATCTTGTGTCTGCTAGGTGCTCGCTAATAATAGACCAAATACATAAACAGAAACACTTCCCAACGAAGCATTCAGCTCAACAAAGAAGCATGGAAGTCCAATCGCAACACGGGTTGCAACAAGTAACTTCTCCCCAACTTCGAATCCCTCCCCGACCTCGAGCTCCCTCTAACCAGCTCTAATCCACAGCTAACCCAGATTTATCTCCCTTAGAATTTCCCTCTTCCGTGCTCCGGCGAGATTCAATTCGTCTCTATCAACTTCGATTCGAACAACTTCCCCAGGGTCGAGCAAGGAAATGACCGAAAAATTGCCCCCACCTGTTCTCCTCAGCTGTTTGGGTTAACGCACCACCCTCGTACTCGTCGTTACACCCTTGGCGCAATAAAAAAGCGTGCTTTAATTTCTGCTATTATTCTTCCACCCTTCGAGCAGAACAACGGCGGCATTCAAACAGGTTCTTGAACGAGGAATTTTTATTAAGTTCGCCTCTCCTTCAATTTAGCCGATTTACGACTTTTCGAAGCCGTTGCACTTGCAAGATTCGGGTTGTGTTTAAGTTAGGTACAGGTTTTTAGGTTCGATTCAAATTCATGGTTCTTTCAGCTCGATTCATTGGAGATTTATTGAAATCGTTCGATCTGCGATAGGTTCTAGTACTCGAAGTTAGAGTTAATTACAAGAATTCGATTAAACTTATCCCATCCAGCATTTCTCAAATCTCAAAAGGTCTAGTACTAAAATCACATCCATCTGCGATACTATTTTGCGATACCAGATTTGTTATTCAATTTCTGTGCAAATTGACGATGAGAACTGGCTAAACCTGATTGTTTCCGCAAAGCTGTCTATGTTGGTGCCACTTGATGTGTTTTCCATCCAAACATTGATACTACAAACTTTTGTGTGCTGTTGCTGCCACTGTGCACAAATCTGGCGATTTGAAGTCACACATGGAACAATTGCCTTTTTGGTCGGGCTTTCACCAGCATACTGATCGATTGTGAGATTCCTCGGCTTATTTCGGCTTATACCAGCATATATTCGAGGGTGATCAACCCCTACGAAGCAAACAGACGTATCGAAGATTGCTTCATCGATCCTCTCAGGCATCGTTCGAACACGCTTGACTCATAGCCCTCTTTCACACAGCGATTCGTATATCGTGTATACTTACGTAAATATTTTACTATGCGAGGTAGTATTTAAGTCTGACTAAACAGTTTTACGACTAATCTTTTTATTAAATCGTTCTACGTTTATATCGCAACCGCGAACGAGTCATTCTGTAGCTGCCACATGAAAGCTACCATTTGTTTATATCAGAATTACACAGCTGAGGCAGAATTCGACAAGCCAAATATTAGGTGTACAAGTTAATTTTAATCTTTCACTTTTCTATGATGATAAAGGCTATTTACAATTTGAATATCGTAACGGTATTTTTGGAGTCTTATAGCGTAGACATCTAGCTTTTCAAAATATTAGAAAACTGCTTGTTTCGGTTAACGTGACTTGGGTAAATAACAGTTTAAACAATGGCGTGCAGCAAAGAGCACATTCGTCATTGTGTGTTCTTCGCACTTCAGTTAAAAAAGAAACGCCTCCGAAGAAATGATTTGTGATGCTCTTGGTAAGAATGTTGTATCTCATTCCACCTGCAAATACTGATACCGAAGGTTCCGAGAAGGAAATTTCGATGTCCAAAATAAAAAACGACCTGGACAACCGCAACGAATGAAGGATGAGGAATCGCAATCACTTTTAGACGAGTTCATCGAAATAAAACAGTCTAGTTTCTTCGAATCAGGCATCCGTTGTCCAAAAGATGGGCAAGGGTTATAGAAAGTGAGGGAGATTGCTTCATCCACTAACTTTTGGGATAAAAATTTAAATAAACCCTGAACCTGCCAAAAAAAAGACTAAAATTAACTTGTACATCTAATAGTATTGCTTATAATATTTGTGACATCCATACCACCAACGCTACGTTATCTTATCACTCTAAGTGCATATACAATGTGTATATATGAATTAATCGTTCTTTGGCAGACATTTGTAAGCTGTGTTTCCAGATCGACAAAACGAAGTCGATGATTATTACCACTGCCATTTCCTAACCCCATCATTGTTCTAAGCGAAAGCGGTGATAGTCTATATGTAGATTCATGAGTTATGAATGAAGAAACACTGAAATAAATGCAACAGCCAAGAGAAATAGCTACTGAGCCGCCAGTTATGCAGCTCTGGTTCATATGGTTCGTCGACCGTCGCACTCCGGAAAAAATCGCTGGCGGCTCATCGATCGACGATCTGCAACGTTAGAAGCTTCTATACCCCACGAGAATAGTCACTTGAATACCCTCGTTGAATTGCTCTTCGAAGCTCTGTCAAAAACAGCTTCGTCGGTCTCAACGTGCGTCATTCTGAATTGGGTACCATAGAAATATATTTTTAAAAATGGTACAAAAACGGTCCGTTCTCTAGCAGGCTTCGTCAGTTAATGTCATCCTTTGTCCTAGTCCTTGCCTCCAACCGGGCCCATTACGTACATTTGGGCCCCTCATGATCCAGACTTCTCTAGCAACCCCGAATGGGTAGAATCCCAACTGTCCTCTTGACAATACACCCGCCCGCAATGACTTTCCTTCTGAAGTTTGACTTCAGCACAGAATACCACACTGGATCCATAGGCTGTAACTCGTAGAATCGCTCCAGATTATGCAGCTTTTCGTTTGGGCCGCTAAGTTGAAGCGAGCCATTGGGACTCACCCACAGTGATTCGTTTCACATGTAGAACAGCAAAAACCTCGAAAGAGGAAAAAGAAGACGTATCTTCAAGGCATCGTGGACGGATGGCAACCGACGGTTTTCGCGATCACAAGGCACGGGACGCAGAATCGTTTCCTCCTCCTCGGCCGATCAATAAACCATCCTCCATCCCCTTTTGCGGAACGCAAACGCAAAGTACACGACGCGGGATAGTGCAGTACGCGCGCAACCGGGTCACACATGTGCACATGCATCGGTGCGTGTGCTTGTGTGAGACGTTAGGCGCCGCGACGCTCCGTCGCTCGGCAGAGAAGAAGGAAATTAACGGCCGAGTCACCCTGCGGTGACCTTAATTCTCATGCGAAACGCTGGCTAACCCCTGGGAGTGTTTCGACGAATCATCTGCGGCAACCGATCGTTGATAAACGGCACTTCTATTTCTTCTTGTTTTCCTTTTCTTTCTTTTTTCTCCCCGTTTCCCTCGGTATGTTAAATCGGCACGCAGTGTGTGGGCAGAAACAACCGTACCGAGAACTGGAGACGTTAACAGCATGCGGAGCTGTTAGGTTGGCTAGCGTTCAATGGCGATCTATATTTCTTGGATGGTCACCAGATGGGATTAGATGGAACTTTGACAGTAAGATAAACGAAGATGCTTTGTTCCTTTTTTACGTGAAGGAATCTCGTTTTAGTTCGCGATTTTTAGAAAGCTTCTGGTGATAAATAAATTGTAAACATGATCTCTATTGACTTATGAAATTGATAAAACGATTAAGCTACATTGTAACTATAAAATTATAGATATGATCTCTAGCGACTTGAGAAACTGATGAAATGATTAAGCTACGTTGTAACTATCAATTTAACGTTCATTTATTTTTATAATGAACACCTGCTTGTACAACTTCTGAATTGTTCGATTAAATATTCTGCTTTACAGATAATTAAATAAAAAATAAAATAAAGTGAGATATTTAATCAATTTTTGTAAAATCTGCATTAAATCTATGTGTGTCTACGATATAATTATTGATATCACAATTTTCAATTTACACATAGCTAATTTAGAACGACTTGCATTCTTAAGTATCAATTGAGTCAACTAAATATTATTTACTTACATAGATATGCATATATTTCAAGAAATGTGCTAAGCTTTTATTTCAGGGTAAGTTAATAAACTATTTTTTAAATTCTCTGCGCATCAATATCGCAGCATAATGATATTTCCTACTTTTGCTTTATTTTCTGTGCTTGTTTTCCTTCACGCTAAATTGTGACATTTATCGTAGCGCGTAGAAGTATCAAGATAAAGGGCAGGTGAAGTTACATAAAATGGCAAATGGGTTTCATCAACGAAGAGAGGCGATACAGTTTCGTGATAAGAAAACGAGTGGTGTTTCTTTAAATGGAAGAGTTATTGACGATAAAATTCCTCATCGAACGTTCATTACAGCAAAATGTTAAACCTTCCGTGAATTTCCTATGCCGATCGAACATCGCTTGATATACCGATTTTACGATATAACGTTTATGACATAAATATATCATCTTCTTGTTGTTTCCCTTTCTTTCTTTCTTCCTCCTTCCTAATCCTCGCAATATTAAAATAGCTGAGCTATGTACCTTGAGAATTATCATTAAAATGATTATTTGCAATGAAGTTGTTTAATTTCAATGGAGTAGGTTATTTCTAACTCCTTAATCTTAGACATATTCATTAAACGGGCATAAAAATTTTTAATAACAAATTGAAAGCAAATTTTCACTTATGAATCGTTTTGAGCCACGATCTTTGAGTAAGCATCCTAAATCGTGCTGAATTAGTAATTAGTAAAACCAATTCTTATCAATAAAACTTTTATTTCATTGTTCTTTTTTGAATTTCCTTGCACATATACTCTGTGTAACAATTCAATATCATTTATTAATTTAATATCCCCTTGTTTTATTCAAACTGAATAATAACTACAATCACTTACATATTATCTACATTTTCAATGTAACAATAAATTCCTAATAGAAACCAGTATTAATAGTAAAAATTGTTAAACGGAAGTAAAATTATCAATTTATATTCTAGTTCAGTATCATTAAACAATAAATATGTTTTTAATACAGAAAAATCCTTTACTTTTCCTTTATTGTAGTACTTCCTCGCATATTTTGTATATCACGAATTAATTTATATCGTCAAAGGAAGCTTTCACAAAATTCCTAATAGAACCCAGTATTAATAGTAAAAATTGTTAAATAGAAATAAAATTATCAATTTATATTCTAGTTCAATATCGTTGAACAATAAATATTTTGTTAACGCAGAAAAATCCTTTACTTTTCTTTTATTGTAGTACTTCCTCGCATATTTTGTATATCACGAATTAATTTATATCGTCAAAGGAACCTTTCACAAAATTCCTAATAGAAACCAGTGTTAATAGTAAAAATTGTTAAACAGAAATAAAATTATTGATTTATATTCTAGTTCAATATCGTTGAACAATAAATATGTTTTTAATAGAGAAAAATCCTTTACTTTTCTTTTATCATAGAACTTCCTCGCATATTTTGTACGTCACGGATGAATTTATCGTCAAAGGAAGCTTTCACAAAATTCCTAATAGAAACCAGTGTTAATAGTAAAAATTGTTAAACGGAAGTAAAATTATTGATTTATGTTCTAGTTTAATATCGTTGAACAATAAATATGTTTTTAATCCTTTACTTTTCTTTTATCATATAACTTCCTCGCATATTTTGTACGTCACGGATGAATTTATATCGTCAAAGGAACCTTTCACAAAATTTCGTTATGACTATCTCTACTGACTCGTCGAAATAATGATCAGGTTTGACATGTAGCTCGATGTCGTGAACGATTGGAACGGCAATCGTGCGACCGTACTTTCGAACAGGTAACCTGCTCCTGGTTCTCGTTCGGTTCACTGACTCGATTGATCGTTCCATCTACTCTCGTATGCTTCACCCGATTCCCAGGTTCGAGAATCTGTTGCTTCTCTCATATTAATTGAATCGGATACTGAATTCCCTGACGTTCGAAAACGGGTACTTCAAACCTGACATATCCCGATTATAATTTTTAATTATACAATGACTATAAAAAAGTATTTGCATAATCACTGAATTATTTTGGTATTTACATATGCATTCATTACATTTAACACTAGAATTATCGACAATTAAAACGTACTTATTTGCATAGAAAAAATGAAATTGAAAATTACATGAAAATATATTGAATACATAGAAAACAAATCTTTATTTGTACCATCTGCAGAAAATTATAGTAAATTTTGGAAGCTTTAAATCTACCAAAGTGAATTTATAAGATTGCTATGAATAATCACCAATTGGATACACCTTAATATACTCAAAATAACTGTATAATAGATTCAATAATTTTGTATTTCCGATTTATTCATATTTTCTAAGAAACAAACATAAGAAGCTTTCCAGATCTCCCCAGAATCCTTATAATTAAAAAAAAAAATAGTTAACGTTCAAAAAATGACCATTTCCATGTATTTTTTCAATTTTAAACATGACAAGCGTATAGATACATTTGTGACTGACTGTACACATGTCAATACTACTTTGTAGCCACTGTATATCTAACAAAGTTCTCACAAACATAAGAAGCTTTCAGATCTTTCCGGAATCTTCATAATTTAAAAAAAAAGAGTTAACGTTCAAAAAATGACCATTTCCATGTATCTTTTCAATTTTAAACCTGACAAGTGTATGAATACATTTGCGACTGACTGTACACATGTCGATACTACTTTGTAGCCACTGTATATCCAACAAAGTT